>DWQT01003871.1:0-11903 GCA_018244895.1 Myscelus amystis hages | reverse complement strand
TCATTGTGGCACACAAGCCCCCTCACCTCGACAAGGTGGCAGCGCCCCGAGGGGGAATATCATGATAGCCTCACCTAACCATAGTTAAGTTTTTGTCCATTTAAATATTAAAACATTGTGCCTAATTAGTATATGGTTACAATCTACTCGTAGCATAATATAATTAGAGACAAAACATTTCATTTCCAGTACGTCGGCGTTCCGTTCTCCTACTGCCTGGAACTGCCTGATTATGGCTTCGACTTCAGAGTTCCCCCGGAATACATAGAGCAGATCAACAGGGAAACTTGGGAAGGTATCGTGGCTTCCGCGCGCGTCGCGGTGCATCATTACACAGCGAGACGAAGAAATGATTAAGCAATTCAATTATTTAAGGGCTACCCACGATAGTTATACGGGTATATATATATTCGTTATATATGTTCATTGAAAGATAAAATTTGTATTTTGACTGATAGAAATAAACTTTTTTTACGGATTCCTACATTGTATTTAGAAAGAAAGAAACCTACCTATTATCCTATCTGAAAGTTAAAACCATTCCTATCATTCCACAGTTGGATACGACCCAGCTCTCATAAAAAGGAGTGCAGATCATAGGCTACCACGCTGATGAAATGCGTCTTGGCATGTTGCATGCATGTAAAGTCATTCCACGTACAGTATCTACAGTTGACTATAATATCTTCACAGTTTTAAAGCATTTAATGAATACTTTAATGATTCCAATTCTAAATATGAAACGTCTCAGATTGTGAAGGGAAACACTTAAACTTTCAACATTACTTAGAATAACTGAGACTGCTGAAATTTGAAGAATAATTTATCTCAAATTGACATATTATGATTGTAGGAAAATGATTACCTGTTATTGCAATATCAAACAAAGTCGCGGTATAAAACTAGTACCTACCTTATGTATATTGATTAAAATCCAGTACACTAAATCATTAATAAATTGTCTAGATAAAGAATGTACTTAATCGTTTAATTAAAATGATAAAATCATCTGTTAATCTGTCTGTTGATAAAAGTGGTGAATCGAACGCAAAATAATTTCAAATTAAGTTGAAGATGGCTGTGAATGGAGTTCTAATATTAGCTGCTGTGATTGGCATAGCAGCAGCTGGAAAACACGATGTGTATTCAGGGTGTGTATATTTAATAATTAATCACGTTCTCCAAAACATTCGCTTAAAATGACCCATCAACTTGATTATCCGTGCTATCATAATAATAATATTAATATGAGGCACAGTTTGGAATCCGTCAAAAGTAAATTTGTAGGTAAGAATAATGTAATATAATAAAGTGTGATGTGAATATACTCGTATATCAGATCTGACGAATGTAGAAAAAGCCAGTTAGGTCGCTAAGGATAGACATTTTTCGTATTGGGTGCTCTCTGTCCGCCCCATTAAGTACCTGGGCAGATGGTATCGTAATAATAATATCAAAATAGTCAGTTAAGTGCCATAAAACGATAAATACACGATATACTATCCTTCTATGCTAATAGGTGTTCTGTTCATGGAGTGCAACTACGTGACCGGGAAGATTTGAAGCTTCTTTCGGACTTACAACTAGAGTTGGAAGTTGATATTTGGCAGTATGGATTTCCGGGAAAGAGAGACGCTTTCGTCATGGTGACCGAAGAGACCAGAGTCGCATTCTTGGACCGATTGGATGCACATGGAGTGACACATTACTTCCACATTGCCGATGTTGTCAAGTAAGATAAATCCCAAATTCTGTTAAAATACATCACACGAAAGGATTGAGTTAGAAAAGCACAGTTAATAATAACCTTCGGTTAAAAGGCAAAGCAAATAATTGGATTTTTAAGAAATGGTGTGTATGTGTCATATTTACGGGCAATGATAAAAAGATCCTTTATTGCACTTGTTGAAAATATTTCAATCATCTTTTTTATGTTTTCGCTCTGAATAATTCTCATACCAAGACCTAATATGATCAAGAAAATTAAAATCTCAGTAATTTTTGTTGTATATTTAATTTTCGATAATATGACATGTAATAAAACTATTCAGGAGCTTAGAAGACGAAGAAGAAGAAATAAGTAGGTGGAGACAATCAAGAAGCAACTTAGTTCCTTTTGAAGACTATCCTCGTTATGCTGAGGTTTGTTAGAGTTAAGCTGCAATTTGTTAAAGCTTCCTTATAATACAGAACAATATAATATCGATAATTGTTTTAAACTATTTACAGGTGAATGCATATTTAGAAGGAATTGCTCAACAATATCCGCAACTAGTTACTCTCGTCAACGCCGGATCCAGCTTTCAAGGTCGTTCCGTCAAATATTTAAAGGTACCTGTTATGTAACACTTGAAATTTTTTTCAGGTATAATTGGACTGAAGTCATACGTACTATAATTTTTAAACCATTTTGCTACAACGGGTATTCAGTATTGATTTAATTTGCTTAATAAAATACTATGATGAACACAATCAGACGCTCTGCTGTTATCCAAATAGATAGCAGCTATATGTGCTGTCATTGAGAGCTTGATAATTTTCGATTATTGAATTAAAATATGCTAATAAGCTGTTTTATGAGCAATTAAATTCTTTTTTCATACGTATGTATATTATACGTATCCTATAAGATGACACCAGACGCAAAAAATGCCTTAGGCTGCCAACCACGCTGAAATAATATGATAATATACTGCAACCATATTTATTTTCTACTAGATTTCAACAACAAACTTCACAAATGACAGCAAGCCGATCTATTTTATCGACGCCATGATCCATGCGCGAGAGTGGGTAACGACTCCAGTGGCCTTATACGCCATTCACAGACTTGTTGAGGATTTGAACGAATCTGACAGAGACCTCCTGGATGATCTTGATTGGATTATCATGCCATTAGTTAACCCTGATGGATACGAGTTTTCGCATACTGATGTAAGTGCTCTCCAAATTATATTCTTGTATTATTGTTTCATAATATATATTTTTTTTTCATATTTACAATACGCCTAATCAGATAAATTGCAAATTTGGTATCAACGTGAAAGTTCCTGAAAACTAATTCGACTTATTATATTCGTTGTAGTTTCGGCTATGGCGTCGCACACGCTCTTTCTATCCAGAACTCAATACCACCTGCTACGGGGTGGACGGCAATAGAAACTTTAACGTCTCCTGGAATACTATTGGCGTTTCTTCCAACCCTTGTTCTGACGTATATCCAGGGCCCGAGCCTTTCTCTGAGCCAGAGACGGGCTACGTTCGAGACGTTCTTCATGAATACCGTCATAGAATACAACTGTTCCTGGATGTTCACAGTCATGGAAATTATGTGCTATTTGGCTTTGGCGATAGAAGCCTGCCGCCGAATGCTGCCCAAATCCATCATGTTGGGGCTGCAATGGGCGCAGCAATAGATGTTCACAAGCTGCCTGAAGCTGGGTTTTACCTAGTTGGAAACAGTGCCCTAGTTCTCTATGTGTCTTCAGGGAGTGCGCAAGACTATGGACAGGTGAAATCCTATATTATTTACAATCGTAATAGTGATTTACTACACTGGAAAAAAATCGATTTCGGTACTAACTGATAAACGATTGAAGTACACATAATTATCATATCGCCACAGTTAATCGATGCAAGATTACTCAGATATAAAATAGTTGGTAATGATAACACGCTTTCATACCAAGATAAGATAAATTGTGCAGACAGTTTTTAAGCCTAAAATAAAATGTATACTTCTGATGTTCAATCATATGAAGTATTCAAATAAGATTTCTAAAAAATGCAATCAAGCTTTTCATGCGAATGCACGCGATGCATCATCATCAATATCGTCACTTACTCGGACATACAAATTACATTACGAATACAGTACATAATTAAATTTCAATAACTATGTATTTCTAAAAGAAAATTATACATCAACAATTTGAAAAATTTATACTACACTTGAAATCTATTCTTTTGTAAAGACCAATCAAGAAACAATGAAACAAATGATACGTGTGGAATGCTAGGGAAATTAAAGCAAGTTCATTCACATTCCAGGCTGTTGGTGTCCCGTTCTCCTACACCCTGGAGCTTCCAGGATACGGATACGCGTTCAGCGTCCCGCCACGCTTCATTGAGCACATTAATAAGGAGACGTGGCAGGGAATTGTGGTTTCTGCTCGCATCTCAGTGATCCACTACCGAGCCAGAAGGCGGAATTAGATGTATTCATTTCGTACTCATATAATAATTAAATGTTTTCGTAATTGACTTTCTTTTTTTTATTTGTCTCAAGTGAAAGAAGTAACTTTGGCTTGGCTGCAACTTACATGTTTTATGTCATATTGATCAGCCTGTTCCAGTCACGGACTACTTAGAAAATCATAAAATATATGCAATATGTAGGACATATGGATATTAAATTCTGTTAAAAATATATTTTAATGTGTAATAATCGATAAAGTTTATGGTAATGGCCATGTAGTAAATGAATCTAGATAACGTTAGCGTGGCAGATCAAAAATCATTTGTAGATACCGAGAACTTAGTAAGGATGGGCGTTAGAACAGTGTTTATAGGAATCACCGTTGTGATCAAATTAGTTTTAGCTGGAACACATGATCTTTATTCTGGGTGAGTTATTTCTTTTTTACCTTTCGCTAACAAAATTTTATCTGGACAAATTTTAATATAACTGACCTAAGAACAAAGTTTTACATTTAACTGTATAATAATTAATAATATATCATTAACATGCAGGTATTCGGTCCACGGAATAAGAATTCGCGATGCATCAGATCGACAATTTCTGCAGGCTTTGGAGAGTGAATTAAATCTGGACATTTGGCTGTATGGTACTCCTGAGCTTAGAGATGCTCAGGTCATGGTGTCTCCAGAGAATAGCGCCCGGTTTCTTGATCAGCTGGACTCTATTGGTCTAACTCATTACTTACAACACGCTGACGCGGCTAAGTAAACATAGAACTTGTGTTTTATCACTGAACAATATTTATATATTATACTCTACTTAATTATCATTTATTTTACCCCAAGAAACTACGATTCTCGTTCCTTCTCTGTTTTTAATTATTTTATTACAGTTTTAAAACATATTAAGCAATATGCGATTTCGTTATATTTTTTTTTATTACAGGAGCAATTGTAACTTATCAATCATTTCATGCATCCGTCTATTGTCTTTTTTTATTTATTCTTTATGAGCCACTTGTACGTACGTGTACCTACTCATGTCGATTGCACATAGCTACAACCCAATAAGATCTCACAGTTATTCACAATGACACTGTAGTAATGTTTTCAAACCTTTTCGACAGAAATCTGCAAGAGCATGACGAAGCGATAGCATACTGGAAACAACGGAGAAGTGGTAGAATGGTACCATTCGAAGACTATCCTCGATACGCGGAGGTATATATGTATAATGTTGAAATATCTAACCTCATTCAATTTCGCTATTTTCTCTATTTCACTTTTGTTATCTTATTCCTGAAATATTACTCAATTTAGGTACTGGATAAAATTTCTTTTTATTTAATATATTAAATATTCCTACATCTATTGATGCGTACCTAATCATTCATATCATTGTAAAGTATCGCCTTATGACTTGAAAGTAACAACATTTCTGGACAAGCTCCCCTTATAAACTTTCACCATCAATCATAGCAAATAACGGGATATTACACCAATTTCCGCCAATCCCCACACACAGTATCGTCCTGAAATATCCTACAAGATTCCCTATTGGTCAAAAGGACCGGTGTATCCATCAGTTAAACGTGAAAAGTCTTGCAACCAGTCCCTAGGGTAAATATTAAATATGTAATTATCAATACCTTTGTACGTAGTCCTAGGGTGTGACCAATTTAATTATAAGAAATAACTTATTCGTACCTAATGTGGCTACAATTATTTTGTTCTATTCTCCGTTTAGGTGGACGCTTACATGGAAAGAATGGCAGCGCAGTATCCGAACCTGGTCACTATTGTCAACTCAGGACCCAGTTTTGAAGGACGAGCTGTTAAATACTTAAAGGTTCGTATTACCGTTGCTGTAAGATAACAGCATATTTTAGTTTAGATATTTAATGATAATTGGTTTTGTCTATAAGTTACACTGCCTGAAGTTATTTTATTATAATAAAAACACTTCTGTGTCCAAATCACTTACTAGAAATAATATTGCCAAATGAATCTGTTTGTCTTGTCCAATACTGTTGTATGAAATGCAATAGAGAGAACTATAGTTAACAATAATACGAGTGCTAATGATTTTACTTTTATATACTTAGTCTGTATTTATTAATAATAGTCTTAACAAAATACGAAATTAATGAATAGAAAATATCCACGGGTAAGATCTCAAATTATTAATATCCTTAATTATGATTTTATTCACAATATTTTAATAAAGGACTCTAATCAAAACAAATCTAGGATTCATGGATAATATTGAAGTCAAAGTCTAATAAAGAAGCCAGAATACGAATAATTAACGATTTATGTTGACACTTGACGTTTCTAGTTGTCCGTTAATTATTAATCCTGTTAAAAGTTTTACAAGGACACTGACAACACTTAAAACAGTTAAAGAATCGGCCGTCTAACTTACACTGTCGTGAAAAAAATCCTAATATGTTTCCTAATTTTGAAGATTTCAATTACCCGTCATTAAAGGTAGCATAGGTAAGTCTTTAAAGGTCTATCTCGATTACAATTATATATTTTATTGAAAGCCAAAGTCACAAAGCCATGCGTATCGAGCGAAATAAATACTGAATCACTAAATGTTAGTTCGAGATTTCTTCAAACCAAAGATTTTCCTACCGCATAACGCAATGTGGTAAATAAGTCACAGAACATCTAAAGTCATAACATGACGAACGTTGTGTATCTATACTAATAATATAAAGCTGAAGAGTTTGTTTGATTGTTTGTTTGAACGCGCTAATCCCAGGAACTACGGGTCCGATTTGAAAATGTCTTTCAGTGTTGGATAGCTCATTTATCGAGGAAGGCTATAGGCTATAACATCAGGCTAAGATGAGTAGGAGAGGAGCAGCAATAAAGAATATTGCAACAACGGCAAAAATTTATATGGCAAAGCAACGTTTGCGGGGGCAGCTAGTGTAAGAATGCCAAAATTTCCAACCAGTTAGATCGATCGCGGTCGAGGTGGAACTAAATGTCCTTTGTAAAGTGTGGACAGATAACTCCCATATTTTAGTTACACCGCTGGCTGCAGCCCACGGCATCTTTAGCGTCAATTTAGACGTGGCCTTTATGATCCATATCATTGTGTTCCTGTCCTTATTATGAGAAATGGGGCCTTTCAGTAAATCTTTTGGGTAATTGTGTCGCTGTTGGCTGGGTTCTTTGGAACGAACCTTTTGAAGTCTAAAGAATCGCTTTATTAAATACTCGTTGGTAAGAATCCGTTTGCTATTTAGTTCTATCAAAATTATTACGTGAATATTTTACAAATAATATTTATACTCTAAGTTGTCACTTGTTAAATACGCCTTTTCATGATCAGCTGGATTTTCATGTACCATTTAAAGACAAGGACAAAGACAAAGACAGAACCACAGGTTAAAAACGTTTATTTGCTCAAATATAAGTAGGAACATTTAACGATTTTACAGAATTATTATCCATATTTGCCTTTTACGGCGTACAAATTTAAGATTGCCCTTTTAATAATTATTTGTTATTACTTGACACATTATTACATTTCAGATATCAACCACAAATTTCACGGACACCAGTAAACCAATCTACTTTATGGACGCATCGATGCACGCCAGGGAATGGGTGACGACGCCAGTAACACTGTACACTGTTCACCGGCTGGTTGAAGACCTGCGAGATGAGGATAGGGACCTGCTGCAGAACATCGACTGGATCGTGCTGCCGATTGTAAACCCGGACGGTTACGAATACTCGCATACTGATGTTAGTAAGCCATTTCATCGAAGACTAACAGTTACATATTAAATCAGGACCCTAGTATAATCACGCTAAGACTCTTAATGTCGTATCTGATATCGACGTACAAAAAGAGTCGAAAATACAAAATTCATCACTCTAATATCAGCCCTGATATTAATCTAAACTGGAAATCTTAACAGTCGTTCACGATAATATTTAATAAAATGTAAAGCCCTATTCACGATACTAATGGGTTAAAATGTATAAAGTATCATCTTCAAGCCGCGTGTTCAACATATTCTCGAGACGCGAGTAACTTTACCTATACCATTAGGGTTTTAACGATACGTCGTAAGAGCTCGCTGAAGTACTAATGCTCTTAACACACGCACTGGAGATCCGTTTATGACGAAAACTCTTTAGAATTTAGCCACAAATTTTGCTGTTAAAATCTCCGGCAAATACTCGTATATTTTGACTGAAGTTTAGCATTTAAAGTTGTACAGGACTTGCTATGATGGTAAAATTACGCTTCGTGAGGAAACCTACACACCTTAAAGATCTACCTAACATTGTCGCGGGCGTGAGGTTTGCTAACATGCACTTAGCCAGTGAGAGTAAGTATGGCTAATGTAGAGGGATTAATGTGGGAAATTAAGGAGAACATACTAAATCTCCCTTTTCTACCTGCTAGAATGACCTAAAAACTTTCTATAAGTCTATAAGTTTAATTTAATATGCTAAACTCCATAGTATTTCTCCGATTCATTACTACCTATATATTATGTATGTAAATAAATAAAATTGATAACCTCATAACTATAATAAAATTGATTTTCCAATAAAAATAAGCAATTCAAAGAAGATAGGTTACTACTCTGTTACCAATAATATCGTAATATTTCCCAGGAGCGTCTGTGGCGACGAACCCGTTCCTACTACCCTGAAATCAACTCGACTTGCTACGGAGTCGATGCAAACAGAAACTTCAACGTGTCCTTCAACACCCTCGGAGTTTCCTCCAACCCGTGCACCAACACGTATCCCGGCCACGAGGCGTTCTCCGAGCCCGAGACCAGATACGTCAGAGACATCCTCCACGAGTATCAGGGGAGAATTCAGCTGTATCTGAATATACACAGTCATGGGAACTATGTACTGTTCGGTTACGGTGACAACAGCCTACCGGACAACGCCGTCCACCTTCACCACGTCGCGGCCTTGATGGGAGCAGCCATAGATACAATAAAACTACCTCTAGCAGGGTTCTATCTGATCGGGAACAGCGGCTTGGTGCTGTACCCTACCTCTGGAACTGCGCAGGACTATGGGCAGGTATACATAACAATGATCATATTCTGAAACAAATTCACACGGCTCGCTGATCCCAAATTTGGCAGAAACTGTGGATAAAAAGAGTACTTCTAAAGATATTTGAGAGCAATAATAGCCTAGAGGTTTCAAATTCAGCCACTCGCTCCGGGCGGTCTACGTTCGACACCTTTGCCTTGTTACGTGCGTTTTATAACCGAAATGTAAATATTACTTGCTATAACGGTGAAGGAAATCATTGTGAGGAAAGTTGCACACCTTAGAGATGTTTAGTGTATACTATTTGATATATGAGGTGTGTGAAAGTCTACCAATTCGCACTCGGCTAGCGTGGTGGACTATGGCCTAACTCCCACTCACTATGAGAGGAGACCCTGTCCAGCAGTGGACTACTAAAGGGGTGAAAAATAAAAGATATTTTTGCTTCCAGACACTGATCAAGCTTTTATATTATACAAATTGTGTAATGTAATCAATGAATGGGTTTGATTAATTAAGTTCATTTTCTTGTTCCTTCCAGATGGTCGGGGTGCCATTCTCATATACCCTGGAGTTGCCCGGCTACGGGTACGACTTCCTGGTGCCACCGGATTTCATCGAGCAGATCAATGCGGAGACGTGGAGGGGTATCGCCGCATCAGCTCGCATCTCGGCCCTGTACTACAGAGCACGATAAAATTAAAGAAATGCTATTAATAATGCTGTTTTATTTAATGATTTTGAACACAATAGCGTGAATGTCTAAGCTGCCAGCTTTTTCAATACACAGAAATGATCTGTAGTAGGGGTGTTGCGGATGCAATAATTTTGACATCCGCGGATGCGGATGCGGATGCGGATTATTCAAAGTTCACATCCGCGGACGCGGATTTGATGCGGATGCGGATGTGATGCGGATGCGGATGCGGATTTTAAAGGGATAATTAATAAATTTTAAGTGCATAAATAACTGAAAATCAATTTAAACTTATTTTTTTATTTATTTAATGCTATTTCTAAAACAAAACTACACAAGCTTTTAGTTTTACTTATGACACAACAGAATTTTAAGCTTCGTGTTACATAATAGAAATCTTTGTTTCGTAATTAAACTTGAAAATTGGTGAATTATATTTAATAAATAGCAATATAGCAGCCTTGTCAGCTTCCAACCTAATTCTTAATGGATTATAATTATGTTAACCCAGCTCCACTAAATAGTTGTTCGCTGAGAACACTGGCTGGTGGAGGTGATAAACAACCAAAACCTGTAGGGTTTTGTTGCTAATGTGCGCCTTCCTATTCGTCAGTTACCGAATGAATGCAATAGTAGCAATTACCAAAACAAAGGCGAAGCACGTGCCACTCCAGCTCCGCCCACGTTCTTTCCATGTAGTTCTTTACTTGTTAATTTAAATATGCATCCGTAAAAACTCCGCATTGATTGATGCGGATGCGGATGTCTGAATTGATGCGAATACTCCGCATTAACGTGTGCGGATGCGGATATTCGTAACACCCCTAATTCAAACTATCCTCTAGTGAAATGGCTTGTTTTTACAAAATAGAACTAGCCTGAGAAACCATAATCTGTTTTCAAAGATACGAGCACTTGATAAATTTAAATTAGTGAATCTTTTTATGACTTTTATTAAAATTTTACCTTTAGTTATAACTAGGTTTTGCCCGCTGCTACGCACGCATTAAATTCGGAGTAAAACAATTCCTCTTGCCCTATACCGTGAAAATTTCCTGCTATCATTAGAATATCTAAATTAATATACTACATTTTTACTTATTGCCATTAAGATATTCTGAATTGCAACGCGTGCCAAGCCGCGGGCAAAATTTTGTTATACATACAAATCTTCCTTTTGAATCACTCTATCTATTAAGAAAAAACTGCATCGAAATCCGTTGCGGAGTTTTAAAGATCTACGTATACATTAGGACAGGAAGCAGAAGCGACTCTGTCTTGTACTATGTAACGATTAAGCCTAGGAATATCAAGTCCGTGATTTGAAATCGTACGAATCACATGTTTTCGAAAACATATTACGTATTTTAGTCTATATCCTATCAGGCGGGCGTCACAAAGCGATTTATCAAGTTTACAAAAGCAGGTTTCAGAATTTGCTTGCGGTTTTATTTATACTTTAAGGATGGGGGTTAAGGATGAAATAAAAGAATAATTTAACACATCTATATATTTACATAAGAATTTTAACAGTGCCATAATGGGAATAGTACATTATACCATATTTTTAGAGCTATGGTGCTCTAATTACTTCGATAAAAGCAAGCCAAGTCGAAGATATTGCCAGGACAACACGATATAGGAATGTGTAGCACGACTGCAAGGTTCGAGTGTGACACTACACTGCTACCAGTCAAATCGTTGTCGATTTAAGTGAGCGCAGCATAGGATGCTGCCGTCAAACTCCAACCTTACAGTCATCATTTATTCCTTAGAAAGTCGACAACAAGAAAGTTTGGGCATAAACATTATCATCAATCCGAAAACATTTAACATTGATAACATCAAGATTACATGAAGAATACAATGAACAATCCAAAACTTTATAATATTGATCTACTTCAAAGCGCTGTATCATACCGTGTGCTATTATAATACTGTCAGGTGGACG
>DWQT01003870.1:0-11904 GCA_018244895.1 Myscelus amystis hages | reverse complement strand
TTTAAACACATAGTAACTTAGGTACAGTGTGCATTTAATTTGCGCGATAATCCATATTAGGAGTAATGTTAGAGTCCCCGTGCCCATTCGCTCTCTCTTTTAAATGAAGCTCTCTTAAATGAATAGAATATCACTGCACTACTGATATTCTTTCCGAGCTCAGGATGCGTTCGGATATGATAGAATGTTCTTTGATGACTTGATAATGAACTTATGACTTGAATTGTTATTATGTTTCCATGTCGCACGTTGTGTCTAGTAAAAAAGTGTAAAAGTGTAGTACAAAATAAACGTTCATTGTGAAATACTACATAGTAGCAAACGTGTGTGTATGTAGTATCCTCTATATGTTTTTTCTAAAATTACATTTCGGTGACGCGTGGAGTTTATACAACTGATACTAACTTCTACAATGGAAATGTGTAAATTGCTAACAGAATGGAGGTATTATATCATCAAATATAATAAGATGTTACGAGATAATTAAAAACGGTATAAGAAGATATCGGACTTAAAAGAATGTTCACAGTCGTCTGTTTCAAAACTATTCATGCTGTAAATTTCGTTATCATTGCATAAGCCTTAATTCAGTATTTATATATTAATATTAATTTTAACGACGAAAAGTAAGTGTGATAAAGAGAGGCGGCTTTATGCGTGACTAGACTGCGTAGGTTATAGTCGTTTGAATATTACAGTAGGGCGTCATCGTAGCTATTCTCGCGTCAGAGGGAGTTAAGCATGGAATAGACCACGAGGGGACTGCGAATAGTACTGTTTATGCTCAGCGAACTACACGAATTATCCAACACGAGTGGGTATCGGAGATTGTTTACATTTTTCTATATGTTCATGTTAAAAACCTTTTCATGAAGATTTCCTAATTTAGTCTTTCTTTCTCCACCCTTTCAGTGGTCCACTGCTGGGTCGCGTCTCTATTATGTCAGTTTTGTGATATCTTACGTGAATTGAAAATGATATTCGGTGAATCCGTTTAACTACTGTTTTAATTTTTTTCTTTAAACATGTATTAACTATACAGAAGCCAGATTTATACAGTAAAAAGAAAGAGCTTTCCTGGAAACAGTAACGACTTTATTGGATTTTTTTAAATACATCACGACGATGATGTAAATAACAATGAGTATAGGTTAGTTTCAATATCATATCAACCTTTGATGAAATATTCTAAGTTTAAGCAATCGGTCGTTATGTAACAAATTGTATAACTATTGGTATTGGTAACTTGTATAACATGTAGATAGGCACAAATGCAGCATTTACAAGGATCAATCATATTTTTAAAGTAATTTGTGTTAGAGATCTTGTCAAGGCTCGTTTTTAGCATTAATGCTAAAAATATTAAAAATAGTCTCACATATTCTCACGCGAGTGTCCCGTCTTAAGAAGGCATAGCTAGCCCTGCACACGATGTGAAATAGAAATTTCTGGTGTCCTATGGTTTGCCGCTTGTTATGTATGCGGAGGGCGAGGCGCAGAGGGGCCGCGGCGGTGGAGCGCCAGCGCCGCGTGCGCGCACGCACTCAGTCGTAGCGTGCGCCGCGTCGCGTTTGCAGGTGTGCGCTCGTTCTCTGAGACCGTGACAATAAATTCATATCGAGAAGTACTGTACGGGCGCTCGCGCTCGGCTCGCAACCTATGTCTGCCGCCGCCGATGCGCCCCCTGGACGCCGTTAGAATGAAGTACCACTATTGCTGCGTTTGGAACAAGGAGATAGTGTTCAATTCACAAAAACTCGTCAAGAGACGTTAGGGTGCTGCGACGGCATCTGGACTTTCCCGACGACTATCGCTCGCTTCACGAAGATCACAGCTTACGCACCACCACTGCCTATATAATCGTATATTCAAATATATCACTAGGATTGTACCGTAGAGATAAGCACTTAGAGGAGCAATATTTTAGGACAAAAAGAACTTCACGATGGCACTCGCGGATCTGTATGCCGGTACGTAGCTCTTAAGTTCTGTTTCCAGTGTACTACGCCGGGAGGTGACATTGGCTCGTGTTTGGTTCGGTGTCAAGTCTTGTTTGTAGAAAGGCGTAATCAAGGTCTCCGTACTCTAGTTCCTGTTTTTGTTGTTCGTAATAACTTTTACGATTGATGTTTATTATCTCGCCTTAAACTTGATCGTGTTATTTAATCCCGAAGGTTCTATTAATACTGGAAATCGAAACGGAATATATTACGCAATAAAAACAAGTCTGCTTTCAATCCCATTTATGGATATTCGATAAGAAATGTTGATCAATTGACACAATTGACAAATGTTCTTGAGTATCATATTATAAAAACAACTTGTGCTTGTAAGCAGTTATGAGCTTTATAACTATTATTTATTTTGCAATTCAGATTCACCGGCACACCTATTCAAATTATCAATGGTCTACAATGTATTTGTAATTGATTATTATCACGGAGTTAAATTAACGTTACAGTTTGAGGTATTCTTCCAGACAAACTTGAGGGCTTAAATTCTATCTGAAAGATCCACGTTCAACATAAACGAGGCGGCAAAATTTTTCAGATTTGTTGTTATATATAACATTTGTTTATTATGTCTAATTCGTATTTAATTGTTGGAAAAAGAAAAATTGTTGTTTTCTATAATATTTATATGAAAACAAATTGAGAGATTGGAGTGTTTCGCCACTGGCAGCGCGGCGACTGATAAACCAGTTGGCGCACAGGGTGACCTCGGCTGCAGCGCGCCCAATAATTAAAACGACTTATTGGTTAGTTGCCGCCGTTCTGGCGCATTGATACAGATTGTGACCTACCACTGGACATATTTACTCGCTTCCAACACGCCACATATTGCTCTCGTACCCTAATTGATTTCAATGTTTACCAGTAAATAATATCTTACCATATTTTATCGATACCTTCAATTTCATCGGCCACGGAACTAGTCCCCTCGTGCTATATTTAAAAAGGTACTTTATGAAACAGTTCCTTTGTATAACCGTATTCAATTGGATTCCATTATCAATCCTAATTATCACATAGTGTTTGTTAGTAAAGTAAACAGTTAATTAATTACAAATTAGTAGAGGGCATGTTGTGCTCCAATGTTGCCTAATTACTGTTGTACATGCGAGTTACAAACGTAGTGTACCTTTAATTCGACTCGATCAATAACAAGTTTAAATTATTGTGCGCTCGCCTGCTTAGATACAAATATCTATCGTTGGCGGGTAGGTACCTTCTATGATAATCGTGTTCATGGCAGAGCTTTTGATACATATATAATATGAATTTATTTCAATAATATTATTGGATTATACATTATTTATGTTGCTCTACCTACATTGTAAATAACTAACAGTAATGTTACAGCGAAGTGACTAAACATCGATTGTCGTAGTAAAAGATGCGATGTTCCGAATCAGCAATAAATCTCTGATGCCGTCCCTGTATGTAGGTAGATTGAAATCAGGGAGCATATTTGAAGGTTATTTTGTGACGTTGTGATGTTATTATCAAATCTTATGGCAGCGAGGTCGCGCTGGCTTGGTTTGATTGTGCAAGTTTATCTGGGGTCAAGTATTGCCGCTTGCCACGACATCTATATATGTATCTATTACTTATTTATTCTGTAAATAGTAAATAGTCATATAAAGATGTCATGGCTGGCGCGGACCATGTGATAAACAAAGTAATTTCAAGAAACTGTATCTTCATATTTTTATGGATTTCCCAGAAGGAAGAAGTTTTCATATTAAAGAATATATATTGTCCATATTCAGAATTGTACGACGTAATTAAAATAGTCGTGTTAAGTATGTTAAAATAAGCAGCTGTGTATTTTTAAACAAACTTATTTGTCTCTATTAAACTCGAAGGTTGTGCACTATAATATTATTCATATTAATGTGTGTAGTATAATAATTAACATTAATATAAATTGTTTATTCAACTTATTCAATATCAAAGCAACGCAGTAGGATAAACAAGATTTAATTAATGCCATAATCATTATGTATGTATGGATTTCTTATAGATAACCGACTTCATTAAAATAAAGTAAAAAAGCAGAATGAGATTATGTGCTGTGGGTAAAATGGGGCCACAATTTGATGACGGCGGCATTTTGTAGGTCTCAAATTCATGTGGCGAGACGCATTGTTTGTCAATTACGCCCAATTGAATATCGCGTGCGTCGCTGCCCACTATTAGTTATCAAGTACTTTCAATAAAAATACGCCAACGAATCAAAGTCAAATTTTGTGTTATGCTTATTTGCATTCCCAGCACACGGGCACGGTCATTGGTTGTTGGTTGCGATCGGATTTCTTAATAAAACTTTCATCATATTTAAACATTATGCCGGTGCACATCTACGAGTCTTATCTACGAGTGTTATCATTACTACTTTTAATTTATTCACGAAATTACTGTAAACTCTGCGGGATAGAGTTATATAGTTTGCATCGTAGAAGAGACTACACAGAATTTAGTCTAACGGACAGCAAATAGATTATTTACAGAATAACCTTATTGCCATTATAATGAGAATATCAATAGATCGTAATACACTGAATAATAACCGCACAAACAATGCAATATCTGAAAGAGTGATTATTTTTTTGCGGTATCGATTAGCGTGCTACATGAGATGGTGTTTATCTAGTTCATGGTGCTTGCCTTACTTTTACAATTGAATTGTGCAATCATAGCTGTAATTATTTGTTTACTTGCTTATTATGTTAATACTAGCCGTATAATCACGGTTTGTTCCGTTTAATACTACTAATTCACAATCTCGACGGTCAGTCCTGCTAAATTAAAAAAATAATTTTTTAAAACATATTACGGTTATGGAATGTATCGCATGGCCCACTTCCGATTCTCAATAATTTGAGATGTTAAGTCGATAAATATTTAGGTATATAATAATATTTTACTACATTTAAATACATTGATGTGTTGAACAAATAATTCAAATATATCAAGTAAAATTAGTCTTCTTTTTACATTTTCAGAAAACATATTTTCCAACTGGCTCGAAGAGAAGGCGGATCTCCCCATCTTCGAAAACATCTGCCAAGTGCCGGAACGCGTCGAGGTGGCGCAGTCCGTGGGCGTCGCGCAGGTCGCGGAGAGCGCGCCCGTGCTCGCCGCGAGCGGGCCGCCGCCCACCGAGGAGTTGCTGCGCGAGTTCGAGACGGTGTACGGCGTCGTCGAACTCACGCACCTGACGCCGCCACAGAGCCCGCCCGGCCCCGCCACCCAGCTGCTGCTCAGCTACGCGCAGCAGGCGCAGTGCGCCCCGCCCGGCGCCGACGTGCCGACGCTCCAGCAGCCGTGGCCGGCGGCACCCGCGTACGCCCTCGTGCCCGACTACGAGTGCAACGCGCAGGCCCTCGAGGAGCTCGTAAGGAGCCGCGCGGCTCAGCTCGCCTCGCCGCAGCCGTCCGGCGACAGCGGCGCGCCCTCGCCGCGCTCTTCGCCGCCCTCCTCGCCGCGCTCCTCCTCCGCCGACGAGGACTGGACGGTGCCGTCGCGCTCGAAGCCCTACTCGCGCGCCGTGGACGACCGTCGTTCCCGTAAAAAGGAACAAAACAAAAACGCGGCGACGCGCTATCGCCAGAAGAAGAAGGCCGAGGTGGAAGTGCTCCTGAGCGAGGAGCATTCGCTGCGCCAGCGCCACGCCGACCTCGGCGACAAGTGTGCCGACTTGCAGCGCGAGATCCGCTACCTCAAGGGACTCATGCGCGACCTGTTTAAGGCCAAGGGTCTAATAAAGTAAAATCTGACTAAACCGTCTCGAGCGAAATAATATTTTGTACTGCGCGTCTGCCGCGCGGCAGAAGCATTCTAGCGAACCATGTTAAAGACAAAGGTGAAGGAGTATTTTAAAATTGACGATACAAATTTAAAAAATCCATTTTGCATATCTTTAATCTAGTTAAGTCTTGACTCTAGAATCTGATTTTGAGCAGTATCAGCATCACTTAATTTCTCACAAGATCATCTGTCGAGGGACAATTATACAACATCTATAGTGGCGCCATTCTCTCATCATTCATATCATTTCATTTTAGAGGATAGGTTGCATTCGTTGTTATGAAAATATGAATTTTAAATTTTAAACATCTATTTGGCAATGTTGTTCTCAATGAATTTATTTTTTTAATATACTGATGCGATCAGCAGTTCTATTTTCATGCAATATATGGAATGCGACGGCGGATTGTTGTTTTATTGAACTCTTTAGTATTAAGAAACACCATCACCCAGGGCCTTACAAGGAGTATTTGCAGGTATTTTATAGAAATGTATGTATGTATGATCAGGATTCTACGAAGTAAAAAGTTACTACTCATGTTTTACGAATCTTCAGAAACTAAGGATTACAAAAAAATGAACTAATTAAGTGCTAAGATTGATGTGCACATTGTTCACAATAAATACATAATTTTGACAATCTTCCGATATTTAAGCAGCGGGGCGTGGTCAATTACATAGCAATGATTTTTAGTCAGTGGTGATGAAACAACTAGTTAGGGAGTAGAAAATATTAAATCAGTAAGACCCCTTGTATCGATGCATTTGTATTGGTCGAACAGGATCTGTGGTCCGGTTATATATGCAATATACATATATATATAGCTTATATATATATGTGTGTAAGCCAAAAGGTTCTTAACTACGAAAAATATTAGATTAAAAGTGGAACTTACATTGAACTCTCAACGTTGTATATGCATATAAATTATTGTAGTTCTTATAATAATAATGTAAGTCGTAATAACTCTGTATATCCCCGTCAATAACAATAACAAGGAAAACTTGGAATAATAAGAGTGAGATCAGACAAGTAATAAGTATGCATATTACGTTTCTACTAATGGCACGAAGACAGGGCCGAGCCTCCCTCACTGGAATGCGCCTCCCGAATGTTATGAATGTATTAGGTACGCTCAGATGACACGGAGGAATTTTCATGGATGCCGCATGTGGCTCGAAGGACGCCACGAGACCTTGCTTCGAGATACAAGGATTTCCTTGAAAAGTTATTACATTTTTGGAATATGTAACTTTCATCAATTAAGTTGCGTCTATTTCAAGAGTTAAGTCGTGGCTTATTATGTTGTACGATAGTAATGAAACATTTTTATCCTGATTCACATGTAGTACCTATAGCGACTTGTTTATAAATATTTTGCTGCAAAATTATTATGTGGAATCATTATGGATATAAATAATTTTCTTTGATCAATAATGGAACTTTGATTTTAAAATATTCATGTTTCATCGTTTTCGGAGTGCACATAACTGTTTGCGATAACGATTATTTTTAAATGCATTTCAACATTATTTTATGGATGCGAGGCTGAAATATCATTTTATACATTTTTTTTTAAATTTTACTGATTGCACTGACTACGCGGGCCAAGTGCAGATTGGCAGACATCACACATCTCAAAAGATATTTTACAATATACTCTGTACAATACAATATACAATATACAGTCAGTACAATATACTGTTTTGTTTTTATACAAAAGTAGTTAAATACAATATAGTCACGTTTTATTGCATAAATGTGTTCTAATAATATGATTTCATGGCTTAGAGTTGCGCACCAGATACCCGATATAGATTTAGCCTACCTCTAGCTATCGCAAAGGTCAACGAGAAAATCAAAATGTTTTTACATTTATAAAAGTCAGGTTCATTATGCCGGCGGAGGGCTCATAACGTAAATATAAATTCAGTTCATAAAATCCAACGCGATAAGTTATATACTTATATGAATGTACAGGACATAACTATTGAATTGAGCAGTCTCATAACTTGTCACGATGGCATCGCGTGTAAATCTGTATTTATTAATAATAATGCGATTGGTTTTGACATTGAAAGTACATAGTTACGCACGTAAATACATTAGAGCAGGTGCCCAGTTAACAAGAACATAGATATTATTGTTATTATTCTAAAAATGTACGTTTTTTATATAGTTTTTGAACGTTTTTTATATAGGTATAGTTTTAATAGGACCCTTATTTAGGGACCGATTAAAACCAACTATTTAAATAAATCAATAATTCGGATTGAGTTCCATTATAGCCTTGGCTGATATTTTTTGAAGTTTTAATAATAAAATTACCACTTCCGTTTTCTACAAAATGCGGCAAGTAGAGTTATTTTGAGATAAATGCCTCTTAACTTGACGTTGGCGACGACAGTAGGTACGTTTTTGACTGACTTGTTTTGCTCGAGAATCCACACAAAAATAGTCATCATAATAATTTAAATCTCGAACAAACTGTAATCTTGTTCAGTACCTGTTTTAATATCGAATCACTGAAATTATCAATAAAACATACATGCTACTTTAAAGCAGAATTATTATAACGTCATGCCAGGCCCCTAACGGGTAGCAAACTATTCTAAATGGTGTGATTTGATACCATGTGTCACATCGTGGTAATCCGGTAGAGTTCTAGGTGCATATTTCTCAAACATCATTACTTCATTGGTTATTTCTTTGTCCATTAATTAAGTCCATTATCAAGTATTTGTATAAAGGAGGAAAATATCAGTAATATAATCACTTAGTATACGATATTATATTGTCCAATCCAATCCAATAATTGTTTGTTTGTTTGGATATTGGTATTTAACATCGATTCTATCGAACTTTTTCATTTTGCGGTCATTTTGTGTGCCAAGCTACAGATAATTATAAGTACAGATATAATCGCAAAAGGTGAATGATTATACCTTATAAGCGATGGTTGCAGGTAAGACTACCTACCAAGTATATGATTTCTCCTTTTTTATTTAATACTAGCGGCGCCCGCGGCTTCATCCGCGTGTGAACTTCTCCCGTTTTCCCAACAATTCCCGCCACTGCTCTGCTCCTATTGGTTGTAGCGTGATGAAAAGTACACTATAACCAGCTTAGGAGTATGAGCAATAATTGTACCAAGATTTGCTAAAATCCGTCGAGTAGTTTTTGTTTTACGGTTACGGTATTACGGTTATACAGACAGACAGACAGACTGACAAGCAAACATTTTACTGATTGCATTTTTGGCATCAGTATCGGTCCCTAATCACTCCCTGATAGTTACTTTGGAAATATATGTCATGTACAGAATTGACCTCTCTACAGATTTATTATAAGTACCTATAGATGAAGAGAAGCGTAGTGGGCGCTACCGCTAATGAGCGTGTGCATTTAAGCTCTAATACAAGTGGGTTTGGGACTATTCTCGTTAATTATTTCAGTTAGTGATAAGTAATATTAGTTGTTAAGTATGAGTGCAGTTGGCGTTTGTACCCAGTTTAATAGGGTTAGTCACAAATGCGTTTCTTCTCTTGAGGCCTGAGGTAGTGGCCCAGCCGGACGCACTCGCGGACCTGCAGCCGTACTCTTCAGACTGACACACAATGCCGTCTGCGTCGCATTCTATCTAACGCACAATAGGTTAACACGTTGGCTGCGGCACTCTAGAACTACAAATTTCGTTCAGTGCTATACGTGCCAATTGTGACTTGTACGGTTGTTTTATTCTGGTGCGTTACAAGTCGAATTTGTCTTGTATGTTAAACGTACCGATTAGAAACAGTCTTAAGTAACAAAACTTAACTGTATACTTGTGTCGTTCTGGACTAAAGGATCAGTGTCAAATCACCCGGGAGAAAAACACTTAATTTCAACGCCGCACCAAATGAAAGTCTAATACAAGTCGAAATTGGCATGTAACGCAGTCAACGTGTTAATGTACCGACGGTACTGTCCCGGGCTAGTCATACATGTTTTACCACTTGCCACCTACATTATACAACGAATATTCTTACTAAAGGTACTTTAATCGTCTAGTATAAAGGCAAGACGGAGAGACTGAGAGAAATTTTACCTTTAACAATTATAATCTTAAAATTTAATGCTTTAACGTAGGTACAGGCGTATGCCTTATGCATTATTGTCACGTGTCGATTAGTATTAATAACATGCAAGGTATGTGCTGACATTATGTGCGCTAGATTAATATAGAACATAGGTATGGCTTATATCTGTGTAGGTGTTAATCTATCAATATTTACATCTCCACACGGCATGAAATAGTAAGATTTCATTATTCGAAGCGACTATATACATAAATACATACAGTCTGACGTTTTTAATTGAAACGTACGTAATCATTAATCTGAAACGTATCTATTTACTTAAAAAAGTCGAAGAGTTCTGCTAATGAAAGTAAATATAAGGAGTTAATGTAAAAAAAATAAGTAGCATCTTTGTTTAAGGGCCATTTGCTTGATTGATTCGCTGGTTAGTTTCAGAACGAAGACGTGCTCGGCGCTTAATTGTGCGGATTATTGCGGATCTGTTTGGCGGAGGTGCGGCTGCGGTGCCGCGGTGGCCCACATCTGGCTATTGATTGCTTTGGTGGCGAATGCAAATCGTGTAAAACTGTTACAATGAAGCTTGTCATATGGAAAAATAAAACTTATCGTATCTCCTCGTATAAGTATTGAAAAGGTATTAATATTTCAAGATAATTTTGTAGAGCAGATTTAATTTATCATTATCTACGCCATTATAGTGCCCATTGTGGTACGTTGTCTATGTTAGTACATCTGATTATAATATTCGTGACCTATAAGTACTGTAACACAAATATTTGCTCAATCAATGTATTAGATTGTATTACCTACATATTTTTGCACTGAAATACTTAGTTAAGCATTTCTTCCACTGATAAAGAAAATCTATTTCTGTGTTTGGACGCGTAAATAATTTAGTAGTAGGCGACTCAGGTATACTATACCTACACTTCTTTGAGGTAACAAATAATACGGCGTGCCCTTTAATCTTAAGTTGGGACAAGTCACATTGCTTTTTCCTCAATCACACTGCTCCGTTAATATACACTTTCAATGATTAGACGAAGGCGATATTGTCGCTAGAACATCAAAGAAAATATCCACTGCTTTTATTCTTTCGAAACATTCGAATTATCTGCTGTTTAAACCAATATTATTATTTTGGAAAATGCGGTGTTTTTAAGGTATCACCATTTTAGACACAACCAATATCCAGAAATGAGGTGATAATTTATTGCTGTTATATATAAAGAAAAATGTTTGTTCATCGTGATTTTAAAGACAGAAGTGTTTATGAACATAGCAAAGTAATCTTAGCGTATTCAGTCACTTAAGTGCTAATTTTTAAGAAAAGCATCACAAGAAATTTTATTACATGTTGGTTTTGATAAATTCTGTTGCTTATTTAAGGAACTCCTTTACTTTTAGTAAGTATCATATTCAAGGAATGTAAATATGGAGTATCTACCTATTTTATTTACGTAGATTATATCGCAATTACTGTAAACGAGAGACCTGTGTAAGTTAACACCGCCCAAGTTTCCTTCCAGCTTTAAAAACGTGTTATCAAGGGAGGTACCTATCTTGCTCCGTAACTGCAGAATACGGCAATACTTTTAAATTGTAGGATTCGTAAATTGTACTCTACATTGTAAACCTAAAATGAACGCTAACTTACATTTTCTCTCCGTCCGTCGATGACCTTTGCTAGGATATAGATCTTCTAAATTTCTGTTCGGTGCATTAATGTGCTCCTTAAATCCTCTAAGGTAGATTTGTAAACCTGTAAAGCAATGAGAGGTCACTTACCCTGTAGCCCGATTGTCCGACTGCTACGTTAAAAGCATAAAAACACTAGATTTATAAAGCCATGTAAATTAAGCGTAAGGTAAATTATCGAATATTATTGTTATCCGCATGAAGAAGTTGTCACAATCAATATTCAAAGCATAAGAAACCTTTTTTTTTTTCGTTGGCAAATGCATTAACGCACGACCCGGCTGGGGCTGCCGGGGGTGTGTGGGACTCCTGG
>DWQT01003869.1:0-11906 GCA_018244895.1 Myscelus amystis hages | reverse complement strand
CCTCCACGTTCTATAGGGTTTTCTGTTAGGATGCTAGCTAAATCCACATTATCTCGATAGTTAGGGTACACATAGCACAATTTTTAGCTAAGCAATCACCATTTAAGCAATATAAACTTAATAAATCTCTAGCTGTTGTACGGGTATTTAATCGTCTTTTTATATGTAATATCTAGACGTTTTGAAAGTAGAATATACCCATTAGCAATCACCAATCCAAGAGCCGTTACGCTGAAAATATTACAACTTTACATACTATCCTTTGCGGTCTACAACCGGTTCAGATCTACGAATGATCTGCTACTGGATAATAAAAAGTTAAAAAAGAATTCGATCATCAAAAAAACTGTTACATTGTTAACTCCATTTTAAAAGAAGCAATAAGAACCGTCAGCGTCACTTGAATTAATCAATTTCGAAAATTACGATTTCCATTCCTTTTACGAGAATACCTTTCAAAAGTTTCAAGTGACTTGCTTTATTTCTTCTAAAAACAATAGACTATCATGTTTATGGTTCTTCTCGAATTTTCTTTAGAACTGAATGTTTTAATCATAAAATGTACTTTTAATGCCGAAGCTATGTACCTACAGTCCTGTGGTCTAGCCAAATGAGATAACGATAAATTGAATTGTGTCATCGTTGGTTTGGCCCAGCGACGCTTGTTCCGCCGCAGCGGTTGCCTAAATCCTTTGAGAGCCTTTCGGGATTCTGCTAAAATATCCGACAACGTTCCACTGCCAAGAGTGCGTTGATGTACAGATACACATGTACATGTAAGTCTAGCGCATAAAGATTTACGTTCGGACGTAATGTTCTAAGCGTTTGCATAAATTCTGATCTCGCATAAAAAAATTGGCTCATAAACCATCTTTGACGGATAAAAGGTTTTTGTAAAATAAATTATGGTCGTTATGCTTTATGAAATGTAACTAGATTTTCGGCATTAATAATGTATTTACACATATGTCACAAGACAGAAAATTTATGATGTTAATTATTTTATTTTATTCTAAAAACGTAAATTATAGTCTCGTTGTATACATACAAAATACGTATAAAACGTTGTAGTATACATATTGTATACAAATGATTATTACAAAGTTAATGTAGACATATTTATATAAGTAGGAGTATATTCCATTCCACACAAATATGCGGAAGCAGGAAAATTATGTGTGTGCCCGCTAAATCGACCGCCCAATATTTTACTTAATATGATCTATAATATAAGTTTAGGAAACTCTTACATGAAACCATTCTTTCGCAGAATTATAGCATTCATTGTATTTAAACATCTGTAATGTTTGTATAAAATACCTGTAATAGCTATTATTATTATTTACCAATTTATTTACATTTTAGTACCTAATAACAAGGGCAAATATAATGACTCAAAATATTCTATTTATCATATAGCATATAAGGCATATTGTTATCTGCGGTTTTGTCGAAACTTTAAATAATTCTCATATATTCCTTTATACCTCAATTTCCCTTTATTAAGGGATGATTGAAAAGAGTAACTTTTGAGTTTTCTGCTTAAAACATTTCCATACCAATTTCGACAGTCAGATAAGCACTGTTATCCTAAGTTTTAATTCTTCAAGATTTACGCTAAGTAAATTATGCTTTTGTATTTCGTAGTATGGATCCTAGTATAATAATAACCGAAACATATTTTTAAATATCTCAATACCTAGACTTTAACACCTAGCAGAACTTTCGTATTGCGTAGTTGACCTTACGATGCTCACGCAATTCAATCGAGTGATTCTTCAATCATTATCATAACAAAATAATAAAAGCTCTCTCAAATATAACGGGCATTATAAATTTATAGCTCATAAGCAAGACAATGGTAATGGAATGTTACATGGTACAAATGACATTGACAAAAGACTTGTTGTATATACATCCGTTTTACTGCTTAAAATAAAAGTTTTCTATAAATGTAAAAGCATTATGTATTCAGACTATTCCGCGGTAAGCCATTGTTTCGTAGCATGTTATACTTCACCATACATTTGTGGAGATTTGCATTTTATAATAGGCAAATGAAATTCGAAGAAACACAGCTCGTATTGCATAATGAATGCAAATTACGATGATACTAAAACAATTTAAAATTGAAAAGCGTGGAGCCGAAGCGGTATAATCTATCGGTCTCGCGCGATCACGCAAATACTTTTAAACAGTATCATGAAAAATGTGTTCACCGCTCGCAATGCGCAGTATGTTGTTGCATAGTTATGGGCACGAGACTTGTACTACTGGCAACGACTGCTGATAGCCTCTTCAGCGATATTGTTGTAGCTTGATTATTAATTTCTATACATACTTCAGTGCTAATTATTGTCATAGATGTAAGGTTCGCCTAATTCTATAGATAAAAGATTAAAGGAAGTTGGAAAGGCCGAAAAAACTATCCAGTAACAACTTATCCAGCAATCGAACCCACTTAGTAATGCTTGAAAATTCAAAACCTTTGCGACACACGATCTCAACAGAGTAATGAGCGTTTCTCGGAATATCTATGACAATAGTTCTCAATCAAATGTAGCTTTGTGTTCATTTACAATTTGTCACTTTGGTGTTTCTTCATAATTAACCCTTAATTTGGTTTTTCACTAAACACATGTACTTAGTACGGTGGATAAAAACAATGAGTAAATGAAAAATAGCTAAATATGTAAGTACATATCTATTACTGATTTGTCCTAGAAGAACTTATAAATACATAAAAAAATAACACGCGAGCCCGATATAAATAATCGAGGTGTTTGGTCAGGGTGACAACCTGTTTTCATCACTCCAGACTATTTATTTTTTGCCGAAGAAATTTTGTGTAATACGTCATAGAGAAGCGGGCGAGATGTTCAATTTCACAGCTCCAGCCTCCGAGACGCGAGTATGTCCAGTGTCACAACTGTGCGAATAACTATCTCTATTTATAGATGACAGAGCCATTTACATCTGCTTTTATTTTACTTTAACCACCAAGTTGCCCTTTTATCGATTTAATTAACCGACTTAAATTTACATTTGTTACGGTTTAGCATGAAATTGTGAATATCAATATGTATATATTTTTTTTATTTTCCGCCTTAGAAGCAAAACTTTTTTGGCCCGCTGTGCGAACAGCACTATATTTTAGACGAAACGGAAGTTATTACGGAATTGTAATGGAAGCGCCGTTACAGTTTATTTATTTTTATGCTTTTGTAGTTCTAGCGTTTAGTAGCGTAATTGTATGTGATCTTATGATATATGATATGAGGAATTCGGTTCATAATTATTTAAAACTAATCAATGTGATGTTAAATAAAAACTTGACAAACAATAAAACATAATTTATTACAGATCTGAAGAAGCTCTACGGATACATGTTATTTTTAACTTTCATTAAACGGTGAAATATGAGAACGTTAAGCTTCGTAGAGCACAGCTTTTTTTATTTAAATGTTAACAGAGTTTAGCCTATTTTTCACGATTTTATGTCGTTGACGTCACTAGCGCGTTCTTTTTGTGACGCATGGAAGTTGATCTCAGCTGCGAGTAGATATATAGATAATAGAGTATTTATAAGACGAAATTTTAAAACCGTCGTCCTTATGTATAATAACATTGTTTTTAAATTAAAAGGGACCCTCTATGTTTTGTCCTATTGTGGAGTTAATATAATAGCATTTCCCTCGATAAATTTCCGAGAGTCTCCTTCCCAGTTGTTTATATTAACAAGTCAGAAGTTGTTTAAATTTAAATAACAATATAGTTGTTACCAGTACTTGACATTGAGCGTGGAAAAAGTTTTATTATTAAATAAATATGTATAATTTTAGATTGCTTGGATTTAAATTCAATTGTAGACCATTTAATTAATTTTGGTCTATTAATGGGAGTATGCCGCAACACTACAGCATTATACCAGATTATCCCTTAAAATAAATTGTTTATAAGTAATACGACGTACGTAACCCCGGCTGACGCATTCAGACCAATCTACTGACGATACATAATCCAGATATTTAGCTTATCTATATTAAGTGACCCCCAGCAGTAATGGAGGTACAAATTGTGATTTACCAAATTTTTTGAGACCCTTCAACTCCTTATCGATTAAAACGGATAAAGTTTACTAAGATATATACCTATATTTTTCTTACGATATCGATACCCTACATATTCTAAGAATTAATCAAATGTATGAGACAAATAAAATATATAGCTATTACTTCGTCGAGTAATTTATTCTCAATATAACACAGTAATTTTAGCTAATAGAAGCAGTTTTTCCTTCGAGGTCTTTTTGCGTTTTTTTTTTTATTACATGATTCCTTTGAACTTCTATCTTCCAATCCAGGGGTCAGGCCAATTCAAATCTTGGCCGCACCACTAACTTTAGAAAGTTACATGCGTTTTATATCTTGAAAGTCGCTATAATGTTGAAGTAAGGGTAGGTTAATAAGTGCAACTAAATACATACGAAGCGCATAAGGCTCTAACAGATATAATTACTTTAATCACTTCGCAGAAAATGAACTCAGTGAAGTTAAACTTAGCGAAGATAGCGCAAGTTTAACAAAGTTTTGTTAACAAAGTTGTTTTACAGGAAATACCGTTCAAAAACGAATATCTATTATTTTAAAATTGAGATCGGCACTTCATTGACTCAGTTACAACTGTGAATCGGTACTCTTAAGTAATTCTGTGTTTACCAAATAATCAGCAAGAGAGAGATTTAACAATTCTGAGAGATTCTACGAATAGGTATTTTTATTTGTATTATGAACCATAACTGGTTTTAGCTAAAACAAATATGTATGTTGAATGTTTATTATGGCATAATTTTTTCGGAGCAGAAAAATCGTAAGCCTCACGCAATGAGTCTTCTAGTCGGTAAAGGGATTTAGAAACTAGTAACTTCTGATTCGTTACTCGCATTTGTACTAAGACAATGGTTGTACGACATCTACACAATTTGGTTCTAGAATATTGTTATTGTCCTCAGTAGACTCTGTTTTCTAAGGGCAGGCTATAAAAAGAGCACAGTTAAATAAAATACTACCACTAATGAAGCTTACCGAAACAGCAAGATAATTTAGAATAGTAAAATAATAGTCAATACAATAAACATTATGAACGTGGTAACTTAGATGGACCTCGGGCAATAGTCTTGATTTCAATGTTTCTCAACTCTTTTTTTTTTACGCAATACTTTACAGTTATTACTGTTTGTAGTTCAGGGTAACAATGACTTTCATGACGTTTAAATTTGTTTATCTTCAGAACGAGTCGAAATTTTACGTCGCAATGAAATCAGTTTTATGTTAGTATAAATATTAAAACAGGGATAGCCTTTGTTTATTCCGGCCAGTACGGTAAAACGCCACCCACGCATAAAGAAAATAAAGATAAATTTTCATAAATGAAAATACCTGCCGATTTATTTTTGTATTTCAACAGGTTATTACATAACATTCAACTCCTTTAGTGTTTACAATAGTGTTTAAATATATGTTACGTGCTCCTCAGACTGCTTGTAGTAAGTAGCATTGAAAGACTTAGTTATATAAGGATGACAACCGTTTTATTGCTATAATGAAGGTTACTTACCACTACATAAATATAAATGTACCCACAGCACTACTGGAGGATACGTTTGATTACTTGAGGGGGACGTAATGACAAATATTGAAACATCTTTATCTTTACATATGTAGTATAAATCAAAGTTCCTTTCGTTTCCTGTACCTATGTACGCGTAGATCTTTAAAACTAAGCAACGGATTTTGATGCGGTTTTTTTTAATACATAGAGTGATTCAAGAGGAAGGTTTACATTTATAACTAGCTTAGCTTCGCACGCGGTACAATTTAGAATTTTGTAATGGCAATAAGTAAAAATATACTACATATATGAATATAGACATTCCAAAGATAGCAGGAAATTTTTCACAGTATAGGGTAGGGGGAATTGTTTTACTCCGAATTAAACGCGCGCGAAGCCGTGGGCAAAAGCTAGTAAGTAAATACATAAATCATTATCAAGTGTTCCATATTATCAGCTTTTTTCAGAATGGCTGAGGATAACTGCAAAAACTAATTATAATTTTAATTAGTGAGTCATTTTAAACTTAACATAATAAACTGAACATATGAACGTGAATAAAGAAGACGATGATTAATCTTTTAAAAATCTAAAATTGAACTTTTAACCTTGATGTATTTTAATCATTTAAATCGATAGTTTATACAAATTTACCATAGAATGTTATATTCCACTGCAATCTACGGAAGATTTCCGCAGTGAGGGTGCGGGAAATTAGTAAGATGAATCTCTTTCGAACGTGACAAGTATTTGAAGAGCTTAGATAATGCGAGTCTTATTGCCTGTTGACAATGGATCGCTATTCATGTGATTTCAATAATAGACTTACAAATATATTCAAAAATATACAGAACAAAACGGTAAATAGTAACACCGATGTAACATTCGTGTTTTAATCGATGCGAAGCTGTCAAGGTATATTTTAAAGTATTTCTTGGATTAACTCAACTCGGCCAAATGACGGCGTCAACCTTGAAGAATGAAATATTGATTTTCGTTCTAAAACGTCACGTGAGGTAAAGCCAAATAAATAGCGAACATTTCCATCATTAGAAGGTGTGGTACGAGTACTAGTACCGGTGAAAAAAATCTTACGTAACATTGCTTTCCTGGAAAAGGGCGATTAACAAGTCAATCATTTTTGTAATAATATCGTAATAGTCGTTAGGCCTTGTCAGCACGAATTTAAATTGCAGACTTCACAGCGGTGTATTGGCTAGAATATTGTCCATTAGTAAGAACTGTAAGCCATCAATACGCAATGTTAACGTTTTGTATAAAGTACCTCGTAATTAAAATGGTTGGCGCGGATCTTCCTTGCTTTTATTAAACACTTTGTCTGCGACATTATTTACTTAAAGAACTACGGGTGGTTCGAAATAAGAACATGCGGAACCCACTGACGTTCTTTTTATGACATTCTTTAAGTTGTACTACGTGAACCGCATTATATTAGGTATACATATTTAATCATATATAGGTAGGTATACATATTTAATCTCAATGTTTAATATCCGATAAATCATTTTATATCTTAAAATGTTTAAAACACATTATATTAAGATACAAGTATAGATAACGGTAATAATCTGTTTGTTTTTTTTTGTATCTTGTAAAACTGTCGTTAATTTAGATTTCTAATATTTTAAAATATAACTTTAAGCTTGAAAAACCTCGGCATATATATTTTTTGTATTTATTTCAACTATCGTATTCAACAGGATGTACATATCTGCATAAAATGTAATTTGAGATAAATTTAAAAAACAATTTCCTCTACCTTTTAAGTTGCAATAGTGCCAGAGACAAAGCTATTTTCAGGGAAACAAAATATCACCTACGCGAAATTAAACGCAGTAACTTAGCATAGTAGGTACTACAGGCTTACATAAAATTTGTAAAATTTCCTGTAAACATTTTTGTGATTTCCTAAAATTTCGTAAAAGATATAATACTTATCGTTGTCATCGTTTAAAGTAGTTGCATCGCTTATTCGTGATGTAAATTGAACTTTTCGAGAAAAAAACGGAACTAAACAATGGGATCTAAAGCTTTCCGTCTCATTGGAGGCTCTCTCGGAGGAGTCTCAATGTGCGCTTATAAGAGCTTTGATACATGCCGATGAGTTTGACCGGTTAGGTTTATGGAATTGAAGATTATGGGACTCGCTAGAACCTCTTCTCGATTTACAGCTTCAGACAGATTGAAAACTATTATAATAAAAGGGCTTTAAGCCCGATAGTTTCAGGAGGAATCTGAGGAAATTTTTACAATATAAAACATTGCACTTTAGGAAAATCGTGGAAATTAAGAAGACATGGACTCTTTTTCTAGTATAGCCTAAATTAAAGTTCTGTCAAAAGCCTGTATTCTAGTAATGGGAGCCCATTGTTATTCCCTTGGTCGTTACCAATAAGATAAAAGATAACAAAAGCTGTTAGCACTTGTAAATTCTCTTCAAATGCTTTCCCAAATTGAAGGAATATTAATATTGGTACTCATTGGAGCTGTTCAGAATTTTTCACACAAATGAATGTGCAAATTTTAAGGTAACTCAATTTTCTAATTTAATTCTAAGATCATTACAAATTTTCTAATTTGGTTTTAATTGCAAATTTATTATAATACAAAATATTATCCTTGCTACGAAAATATTTCTTCCATTTTTATCTTAATGGTTTCACATTTATATCGTGAAAACGTTAATTTTGAGATATGGTAATATGGTCTAGTAATATATTCGTAAAAATACTATTCTGTTTAGGACATGGGTTTTAAAGGATGAAGGGCAAATAAAAAAATATTTTTCAGAAAACTGAACTTTTAAAGAATCTAAAGAATGATTCATATTTGGTGGATGGAATTCATTATACACAACGACTTTAGTTAGTCTACTTTTGACAATCAGGAGATTATAACGATATAGTCTATGAAGTAAAATGTCTTCTTTTTGCCCATCTCTTGGAAAAGATAACTCTGTTTACATAAATACATTAATTGTTCATCTTTACAAAAAAAGTGAAATCATTTGTTTTATGGGTCCAAAGCTCATTTATAACGTTTATGAAATGGCTATATCTGTCCTGTTACTAGTAAATAGAAAATTAATTTGAGTTTTTAAAAGAAAGAAAACTAACTTTCTAGCTAACTTTCTAGATTGAAGCGACCGGTTTAACTCGATGCAATTTTTTTCTTTTATTAAGTACTCAAAGATAGACTTACAAATACGTTGTTATTTGAAACCCCTAAAGCCTTGTCAACACTGCTCGCCTTTTAATGATAATACAGTTGATTGAAAGACGTACTTACATATATTTAGGTACTCTAGGAAACCTAATAAAGACGTAATTATAATATAACTTTTAATTATAAGAAGGTTTGAGATTGACTTTTACAGAAGAAACGGCCGCAAATGATCATTCTTTATTAGATTTCATAGTACAGTTTTTTTATTAAAACTATTTAACATATTTTTTTCTATGCAATATACAAATGTTCGCTATGTACTCTATTAATGTCTATAATTTTAATGTGAACACAACATTTATATAGATCCACGGTTTATTTCCAGAATTTCGCTACTTTAAGTGAAGGCTTAAAACACGGATGAGTTGAAAATACCTGTAATGTTTATTAATATTTAGCCTAAATTATGTTTATTAACATTTAGCCTAAATAACGTTTATTAAAATTTAGCCTACATAATTAATGTAACCTTTCAAACCCTAAATAAAATTGTAACATTGATATTGTTTTTATTTATATGAAGACAGTAGCGGGAGAGCAAGCAGTGGACACAACTGGCCGCTGCCGCCCGTAGACATCTGTAACTAACCCTTAATAGGACTGTAGGAATGGGACTTAGTGTAAATACAGTTAATGATAGATGTTAATAAGAATTTTAAGTTTAGTGTCCATTACACAGTATTGGAGGAATATGGCTCTTAGTAATATTATTCACATTAGTACATGCTGGTCCAGTTAGTATTATTTAGTATTTAATCAGAGGTCGGTCACAGATGCGTAGCTACTCTTGAGTTCTGAGATGAAATTCTCTAAAACACACGTAAACGTTTATACTGACACACAAATTGCTATAATTACAAAATCGTCACACTAAAACTTGCAGATGCCGTCCCGAGCCGATCGATTCTCTTTCTACAAGTTTCTTATACAAGTTCTTTATAACCTCAAAATACCCATAAACCTATGTTCAGATAATAATGAATATTATGTTTTTCTCTTGTTTCAGACGATGGGAGATCGAAAATCAATAGATAAACTAAAATCGTAAAAGTAAAACGGAAATATGAACGATATGACGTTTTTCTTCGCGTCGAACTTACAGTCGAACAACATTTGGGTGTCTGTGAACAATACAGCCGAGAGCGCCAACGCGTCACGCTCGAACCGCAGCCACTACGCGATCGACGACGAGGAATTCGTGTTCGACAGAACGGATGTTAGAGCTATATTTATCACCCTGTACACAATCGTCTTCTGTTGCTGTTTTTTTGGTGAGTAACCCGATTCTCAACGGTAATGGTAAATTGTTTTTACTATTATGATACATACATACTGACTGGCCTAGTTGTCGAGTAGTTGAGACCCGGACTGCAAAACTAGAGGTCGTGGGTTCGATTCCCACCCAAGACAAACATTTGTGTGATGAGCACATTGTCTGTGTCTGGATGTAATAAAAATATCTATGTATATACATATTATATCATATGTATGTATGCATGTGTATCAGCTGTCCGGTTACCATAACACACGCATTAACTTGCCTAATTTGGAATCATTTAGCCGTGTGTGCAATTGTTCTAAGATATTATAAGATTATAGGAAATATTGTAATCCTTGATATTTAACTTACTTTTAGGTAATAAAGATACTTATATTTAGATTTTATTACACGTCACAGTTGGAGTTAAGGACTAGGATAATATGCAAAATACGAGTACTGTACTGTAGCAAATAAGCCGCGCCACTTTTACGAGTGTGTAGGGGTCTTTTTAAAACAGTTAAACGATGTTTCCGTTTTAATGCTTACTTGCACACGCTTGGAAACCTTTTATCAAAAATTCTCATTTTTTTTAAACATAAATTTGAAACGCACCGTTCGCCTTTGTAATGTTATATTTAGTAATACATTTTTATAACTAGAGCAAACAATCTGCTCGAATTGACCCGGCTCAACCAGATTATCTCGGATCCTATTAGAACTCAAATCTTTCTCGTTCTCGTAGCAGTCAACTCACATTAGATGTAAAGAAATGTATCATGTACTCGTACAAATATTGTAATTTATTTAAAGCTTAAATATCCTTAGCCCGTTCTGTTACCATTTCTTTAAAAAACTGTAAATTCTAACACGCAGTGGTCCTGACAGATAGTGATACTATCCATTCCTATGTCCTTCGTTTTTCCTAACTGCTATTGCTGTGACTTATAAAAGTAGAAGAGCCGAGAGAAGTTTATCGCGACCGTAGCCTCTGGAAATACTCTCTGCCTACCCCTATACGACATGCGTTGTTCGGGCTCATAGGCGAATGAGGCGAAAATTGTCTTTTGAAATACGTTATTACCAAAATAATAAAATGTAATTCTTAGAATAGCCTGTGTGACCGTTAATATTTTATAGAATCCATGAGAAATTAATAATACATGCTAATAGTTTACTACTTCATAAATCGTAAATTACCAATTTCGTAACTCTTTATTGTAGCTATATATTAGTTTTACGCTTAAGTCTCTAATAAAAATCACGTTACGAAAGGAAATTTTTCGACATTTACGATTTTCGATTTTCTCGAAAATATTTGGCTTCTCCTTTTGTAAATCATTGAAATCGTAATTAAGAATAAGTAAAGGCCTCTGTTTCGTTAAACTTGCCATTGCCGTAACCATCCTTACATTGACGACGTAAACTTAACGATATGACATTTCTTCTTTAATTTTTAGTAGCGAAGGAAGTTTAAAATTAACGGAAAAAGACGATGCGGCCTAGGACGTAGCATTCACCTCAAAATACTTATTCACTCTTGTCTTGAAAAGTACCAGGATATATTTTTCGAAAAACACTGCTGCAAGCATATCTTTCTGTACCTGGGCTGTGCAAATTAGGATTGACGAAAAAAACGCTATTTGCTTGGATGCCGAGGATAGATATCCTCGGCACCCCCACGGTATCTACCGTGGGGGTGTTAGTGACTAAAAATCCCACATAACCCGGTATCTCTCCCAAGGCACCGCGATACCTTTTGAAGACCCTTATCATAAAACAGGCCAAGAAG
>DWQT01003868.1:0-11909 GCA_018244895.1 Myscelus amystis hages | reverse complement strand
AATTTCAAGTCTCTAGGTCTTCTGGTTCCAGAGATATCGTGATGAGTCAATATATCGCTGTAAATCTTCTATATATAGATAGATAATAAACAGCCAACCTGTTGACAACAAGGCGATTTTATTTAAATGTTAACTCTTTCTACACTATTGTCGCCTCGAATAAATTGATAGTTCATTAATTCCTTTCCATTAGCCAATAACAGTTGCAAAGCCGCGGGTACACCAAAGACGATTAGGCTACTTCCCACATAGGTTATAGCGCAAACGTTTAAAATCAAGTGACCCGGAAACGAATGAATTTGAAACAACATATACTAGTCAGCCAATAGTAATAGTAGTGGCACTCTGGCTCACCAATTGATTACCCTACGTACAACAATCGCCGAACTCCCCAACCGTCATTAAACACGAACACTCAAGTAGCTACAACTAGCCAATCGCTTCGTTAACACATTAATTTCCTTACATAAACTTCCATACATCGCCAAGTTCGAACAATATGTCATTCTGCAGGGGCCCCTAAACTTCTGGCCCGTAATGTAGGCCGTCTTTACAAAACATTTCGGCTTCTTAACGTACATATATATTAGTTCGCGAAGACCTCGATAGCTGTACGAGTTCCCAACTTCTCAAATTCTGCTTCAATATCCTCATTAAATAACAAAAGGACTTGCAGCAATTGCATGCGCCACCGTTGATTACGGATTCTTGCTTAAATCACAGCGAGTAAACTCAGGTTTCTGTGCACTGTATTTTTACAATAGTTGTACGCCTATTTTAAATACCGTGATTTGTAAATATTGAGCTTGAGATAATATTTTGTAATATTCTTAAGGGTTTTAATTTTGGAAAATTTAGGAAAAGGGAAAATATACTCATTCACGCCCTTAATTTCAAATAGAAATATCATCAATTTGTTTTAAATACAATACATTAACAATCAAAGAATGAAGCTATTTATCTATAAACTAAACTCTTGAGCTGCCTTCGTGCATTACAATGTAAAGAACTACCTAGTGGTAAACATCCATTAACTATGTGATTCGAGCCCACAAGTTACACAAAAGATTCCAAAACTTGGCTCAAATTTCAAGTTTCACTCGAAACTTCTAACGCCTGCACAGGAACTCAGCCCACACAAATGTGAAATTGAATATGACAGAGCTTGCAATGGATATTAAAATTTGAATTTCATGGACAAGTAGGAAATTGATTGGTTAATTAATACATTTTACGCTGCGACATTCGAAGAGGGAGCCAAGCAACTTCCTGTTTTTGCGTTGTAGTAACAGCATAATAAATTGTTCAATAATAATTTCTACGATAGCGGCATGTAAACAAAAATATAGTTAATTTCTGTTATTCTTACAAATACATTTGTTACTGGGCGTGAAATTGACGTAATGTACAAATAGGATAGTGAGTTATTAAGCATTTTATATCAATATAGTAGAGATATACAATCAACAAATAATTAAGATTTCTTTAATTCATTGTCAGATATCAAGATAATTACGAAATTCCTAATTTTGTGGGCGCTATGTCCACGCCCAGAAGCTTTTCCAGTCTCTGTTCCAACCCGAAATCCAACTGGAATACTATGCGTTGCACACCGGCATTGGCCTTGTGAAAGGGGCTGCAAAAGATGTTTTTAATGCGTTAAATATTTTGCTCGTTTCATATATTCCCTAGTAAAACACAAAACGTTATGAACCCACGTTTAAAGTTCTCGCTACGTGCCGTAAATTAAACAATATTTATACCTTATTGTAGACGTATACAAGTAAGATTAAACTGAATCACAGACTCGCTGAGCGAATGAAATGGTCCTAAGTGGCTCCGCTCCGCTCCAAACTTAGAGCACTCGAATAATGGCAACGTATAATCGAATTTTAAGCAATCCTCGTGGACGACTGTTGGCTGCGACCACACCAGTGTAACTAGGACCCTCGCCCTCGCTACTTTCAACGACAATAACACCAATATAATAGATACAGAGGGCTCAATCGCCCTGGTTGAACCTCGGCCAGGCCTTTCTCAAAGGGTCTAACAGAATAAAATGCACTTAGTATAGTCACTGTTTTGTTCAAAGGGGCCTCTCTCAAAAGAAACAAGATTATTTTGCGCGATAGATGTGGGGGTAGGACAGATTTCAATTACTACTTCCTTTTGATTCGGGGGCTTTTCATTTAAAAGGTAGCACTGCCCTTAGGCAAACATATGGAATAACACAACATATGAAGGGCTGCGATTTTGTTCTTAAATCACGATACATCAGATTTTGTTTAATTAATAACACTGAAGCCAGTAGTGTGATAGTCATTTACCTTTCAGCACACAATGGATTGGATTTATATCCTACTTCAACACAATAATTTATGAGGTTCACATGACAATACATCAGATAACGGAAACAACAAGCAGACAAACTCGCATTTATAACAATATAATTAATGTCGAATATGACGAAATTTTCTTTCAGGGCGATAATTTTTATTTCTCAAAACACCTAAACGTTGTGACACGGTGCTAACATGGAATAAATTATTTTTTCTCCCTTCTTGACTTTGTTTAGCGAAGTTCAGAGCTCGTTCGCATTGCAAATTAATGAAAATCCTCCGGAATTATTATAACATCACCTGACACCCCTGTCCAATCAGATATCCGTGAAAAATGGTATCTATGTTTAATATCAAACTTTGCGCGATGATAAATGAACGTGTTGTAAAGGAAGAATTATAAAAGGTCGCCGGATCAAAACTTGGGTGGTTGTGCCACCCAAGTTGGATAAACGACAAATATTATACAACTGTCGAGATGTTGGAATTTTTTTTTTCTGGCAATCTTCATTCATATATACAGTCAGTAGCAAAAAAATAACGTGTTTATAACAAGTATGGCCAACATAAAATAACAAAAACCAAACAGATTCCTACAAAAAAAGGCTATACTACCAACCACGGTATCTAAACTCAGCACCTAAGTTGAACAACCATATATAAGGACTCCCAAAACTCCAGGATATGAGTATAAGCGTGTAAGATGTACTCCTGTTATAAACCAGGAATGAAGACAAAGTTACAGCAAAATTGATGAGTTCATTTATTTATATCAAAACCGTAAAAGAAACATTTCTATTAAACCAAATGAGTACCTACGCAACTCTGACAAAAAATAATATTATTTATATTTCATTTAATTATTGAAGTAGGGCAATTATTCAATTAATAATATTCATTATATTACTATATACTTTATCCTTTAATTACTATTTTTAATCTAAAATCACACAATCACGCAAAAATGTAGCACTGAAATAATTAATTGAGACGCAGTAAACGAAAGACTGCCTCTGCCAATGTAATTTGTACATTAACGACTTTTCCTCTCAATAATGTTTTTCCACTTTCATCGCCACTAGAATGTCAATGGCGTTGAAACGAGCACTTTATGATTGAACATCCTAATTCCTAATTCATAAGATGTTTGATCTTTGATTGAAGCTAAATCGATTTGCCGTACGTTGACTTTACTCGTTTGTGATATTTTTTTCTTATAAATGGAAACGAGATTATTTTCATGTACATTTCATTGCAAATATTATCGTCATGATTTTTTGTTTATGAAAATTTATACGTGACCAGCAATGGAACAATGCAAGGGTAAAAAAAAACAATAATTACTGAACTAAGTGCAACTCATTTTCCTGTTCATATAGTTCCGTTGGAGGTTGGTTTTAAAACTTGATAATAAACATGACTGCACTTGAATACCAACTGCTCATTTCATACTTTCCTCGCATGAAAAGAAACGTGAACAAGACATGGGCATAACAACGAGAAGTGGATAAAGTTTGAGCACAACAAAACTAACATAAAACCAGATTCCTTGCGATTCTTAACAACATTGTTACTTTACGTTTACCCGCAAACGTTATATTTCAATCTTTTTATTGTCCCACAACTGGGCAAGGTCTCTAATAGTGAGTAAGATTTAGACCGTAGACACCACGCTGGCCAAATGCAGGTTAACACATTTCATACATATCAGTTAACATTATATACTGTCAAACGAATCTAAGTTATGCATATTTTTATACATACGCATATTCAATGTGTGCTATATATGACAATATGGATCGTAATCAAGGTAATTTATTCAAAATTTCTACATTACAGTTTTTCTAGCTTATTAATTCATAACAGTCACACAGAAAAACCTAAAGCGCATTAGTATACAAGACAATTACATCAGAAAGTAATATAAAAGTTTTCACAGTGCTCCCTGCAGTATTTTTAATCCCCGTACGTTTCCAAGTTTTTATAATTGGGTACTTAAATTTTCTTGACAACGTAATTATTAGTTTGTTGCAGTTTCAACTCAGAGCCACTCATACATTTTTGAGTACAGCAGTATCGTTGTAAATTGTACTGGGTTTTAGCGGTACACATAACTATTGAGGTGCTGGCGAGTGATATAGGTTACTTACGAGTATTTCGCGGCAATATATCTCATTTCCACCAGTAAACACACTTTTCCCAATAAGCGCTATAGATGGCGTTAGGAGCGTTATAAAGGCGCAAAATACATTCTATTAACATCTAGAAATAAATAACTAGGTTAATTCCAACATAACCTTGCAGTAATAGTAACAGACCGGGAGGAGAATATGGGATGAACTATTTACGACCAATTGCAACAGTGTCATGTAGTGTCGTGCTAAATACATATTTACAAGTATCTTACATAACCCGAAGTTTTAGCAGTGATATCCTTATGCAGAAGCGCCGCGTGTTGGAGACAGGCACTTGATTTAGTCTGAGTGGAACAAAGAGACTGGGTTTAGGGGATGTTTGGTTCCGACGTGGTGGATGTCGCGCTGTTATATACAACTGGATGGGTTGACTTGAAAAACGGGCTCAAATAATGGGAAAAATGAAGTCTATATTTAAATTCGCAATAGACAAGCATTTAGCTTTTTAATATGTACTCGTGTTAGCCCGTTATTCGGATTGACTATGGTCATCATTGGAAATTTGAGGAAAGAGCAATGTGAATTAGCATGTACCGTAAATAATATTTTTATTTAACACAAATAGTTCACTACGTATAATTATATTATTATGAAGTCTGTACACAAAAATAAAATGTATGTGTCTGCTAACTGGAACCGATAGGTACTAAAAACTATAAACATAAAGCATTCAAGGAAAGTCGTACCTCCGCAGTGTCTGTTTATATATTTAACGGATACTAAAATCTATGGATATAATGCATCTAAGGAATATGTTACTTTCACTGTCTGTAGAATTTGAGTTAAATATTATTGTGTAAATGTGTAACATAACGTAAATTACAGTGATATTATAATATCAATAGAATTCTTAATTACTCAAAAGTCTTTTCATTCCAACTCTCAAATTGCAACCACTCAATAAAAATTAAATTTGAATCCCATTTCATTAAGAACATTATAGCCGTTATGGCGCTTGTATAAAATTGTCATTAACTCTCATTAACGAATTTTCGTACTGCGATAAGGCAAGCGACGTGCGACTAATTACTACATATTATTATCTTGATCGTATGATATATTTTTGTCATATTGTTTGTATTCGATTATGCAAGGTCACTGACATTGGCAGGACCTGCAACCGCATTTAGGTAGCATGCCAAATTGGAGCAGTCCTCTTTTCATTACGGGAGTAATCCTGCTTCCATCGTTTGAATAGAAGGTTACTGTTAATTATTACTTTGTAAAAAATAAAGGTCAATATATAAGAAGCGAGTAAATAAATACTTGATGGGTTTTAGACTGGTTTACAAACTTGTGAACTTAGTTTTGTAACACACGGCAAGACCTAAAACGAGATAGAATTTTAAAAGGTGTTAAGCGATATTATTAATAGCATTTAGTTATAATTTTGCATAGACACATAGAAATGTCAAACGTAACACGAACCAATTCGCTTCGTTATCAACTTACGAGTAAATGTCTCGTCAATCGTTCGTCGGCTACGATTAAACAAATGCCTAACCGATCTCTCGTGATGTACGCTGTCGTTATAGACACCTCAATGAATTACAATATTCGTTGCAGTTTATCACGCCATAAACGTGCCATCAATGGCGCTGAAACGTTATGTAGCAATTAACGGGCTCATTGGTTATTGCTAGCGTAAAATATTATCACCCGCGTAAATCTCATATAATTATAGACTTACGCAGTCTTCATGTATCTGCCATGAGCTATCCCACCTTTAAGACTGATAAATTGCTCCACCTGTATCGAAAAGAAATTTAAAATTTCTATTCTCTTACGTCTTATTATTCTTTCTACAATCGTTTGTGTCTTCACCAACTAACGACCGTCTCTTGTTTTTCTTTTCTATTTTCTTCCTCTGCTCGAATGCTCCATCTCACTATCCTGCCAGTCTTCTCAGGTAGCCACTATTCTTCCACAGTATAAACGTGACCTGAGAATGCGTAAAATAGTAAAATATGGATGTGATAAAATTTAATACGGAATATCAATTGCACAATCCTTTTTGAGCTCGGTTGTGAGTTTTAAAGTGTTCTGTGCTTAAACAAAATCTTTACTAATCTATACTAATAAATAAAATTGAAGTCTCTGTTTGTTATATTAAAATAACCGCTTTTTACTAAATGCATATATGTATGTAAACACGGTACAATTACCAAAATAACAATTTTTACAATATTTGTCTGTCTGTCTGTTTGTTCCAGCTAAACTCTAGAACGGCTACACCGATTTTGACGGGACTTTCACTGACAGATAGCTGATGTAACAAGGAGTAACTTAGTTTATTTTTATTTTAGTATTATATAACGATTTTGCTAAATTAAACGCGGACGAAGTCGCGGGCACAGCTGGTCTAAATTATAAATCTTTAATTACAGAAACAGGACAGTTACCATAATGACGTATCAAAGGAACACGGTAAGTAGATATCGAGGTTTTTACAGTTGCCGCACATTCCTGCTCGCCTGGTACCCGCACGACCACGCGGTGCCCGAGGGACTTATTTCTCAATCGCGGTCCTACATGAATATCTAAAACCACTCGCCTTATCAAATATGGATCTGTATTCTAATAGAATGCACGTCTAATAGAAGTGTCATTGCTTATTCAGCGTTTGGCGATATTTTCCCGACAAACTATCGTCCAGTTTTGTGCATCTTGTAATATTTTATGGTCATAATGAGACTGTTACAGCTCCATGGTTTGGGTGTATATTAGATTGAATTCGTATTGGTATAAATTAGATTTAAATCTGCTTAATAGGAAAAATGTCAAAATGATATTACTATAGTTTAATCAAGAAATTAAATTATTTTAACTAAAATAATTAATTGTACTTAATGTATTTTCTGCTATATGTTGGCATTGCCTATAGGCTTTGGGGATGACTGTAAACCAGTTAAATGTATGTCTTATGGGTGTTTCAATAAGATACAAAATCACCTGCACTGTCTAAAGAACATTACATGTCTATCATAAACGAGATCTGTGGTGTTAAGTCTCACTCCAGCCGATATATTGATTTTGATTTTCACCTTTTGACTACCGCTTCTCTTGAATAAACAAAACCCTTGACTGTTTTCATTTGCACTTTGTCTCAATTTATATTGTCGGTGTATACCACTTGGTCCGCGTGTAACAACTCGCTTCTGTTTGGGCGAGTACGCTCTCACTTCGTTAAACACGATAGGCAAATGTGAATAGGCTGTCATGCTGAGTATTAGCGTGTTCGTTAAAGATTCTCAAAGTATTGTCGCTGCAAATAAAAATTCACTTCCCCAATTCCCGATACTTAGGCGGAAGTGCGGCAAAATACACTTTCCCAGGGCTGCTGGCTGGGCGGTCAGAGCTGACTCTTCCACATTTGAAATTTACAACTCAGCTTGTGCAGTAATGCATACTTTAATTCTATATTCGATTTCAGTATAATTGAGTACATTATTTTTTTGTTTATAATCATTATTATGTATCCTGATTAATAAATAGTCAAACAATAGACCTCGCATTTCTATAGCCATTTGTACGCTAATATTAATACGGAGGTTCCTTAATTGTAGCCCATTCATATTAAATCAATTCTCGGTACGGCGCTTAAGTTGTTTTTCTCCACTACTATTAGTGATGATAAAATTAAAGGCATATTTCGATTTGAAGAAAAGAACCCCGCTATAATCTGGAGCGCTCCGGTCTCCACACTAAATCTACGTAATATCTCTGCAATAAACATTGCACGGAAAGGTATTTGTTGCCGGCCAGTTATCGCACAAGCCACATATTGTTGTGAGTTAAACTGCTCTTTTATGGAAATGGGGGATGTAAATAAAGCTAAGGGATGTTTAAAAAGTTAACCACTTCTAAAATTGCTAAATAACCACAATTATTTACCTTAGCTTTTTGTTTAATAGTACAAAAATAGTAAAAAATATTATGATTTGTTTTTTTTTATTTTGGCCTCGAATAAATCTGTTCTTTTTTCATTTCAAAATATTTTACAAATATTTTACACGTCCCTCATGGAAATTTCATTTACCTCATATCGATCCACAAACGTTACAATATGCCTTCATTTTTCAAATTATTATAATCATTGGCATTTCAATATGAAGAAGATCCAATTATTACTTGTGTTTTAACATTAAGGACAACCTTACACTAAGCCTTACACCACGACACAAGTTGTCGATTATCATCTCATTTGGTAGACAGATACATTAAATTCAGAATAATGCTGTAAATTCTCAACTCAATTTCTTATGTCGGTTCATAGCAAATTATGTTAAGAGGTCATTGCACCCATGAATGTGCACTCAAATTGAAATAAGTCCGAAAGTATGTGGCGGAACTATTTCTGAGCACTACCTTTAAGTTTTCTATGCCAGTCTGTATGCCAGCTACAGCACCAAGCCTCTAATAGAACTATCTCGAAAAACTTCAAAGGCCTCACAAGTATGATGTATTTTCGTTAATCAAATAGTCTATTACCCGAAAATAGAAGATAAAAAATAGAGAAACAGAGACAGCTACTAAAAATTAAGTGATAAATTGTTATTAGCAGCTGACCGAGTATTAGCACATGTTTGAAAACGCTCCACGTGTCCACATCGTCAAGAACTTTCTCAAGCTATCATCTGAACAGCGTACGTGATAGAAATGCCGAGTGTCGGTAGACCTGATAAAGTCTTTATTTCGATTCTGTGCGAGCGACCCTTAATGAAAAGAAGTCAATTCATCGTCCCTTAATTAAAAAAACTTATCTCCGAAGGCGACGCGGAGTCTGTTTTTCGGCCGTTTTAAGTGCTTTCCCATTACCCAGGGGATTCGTGTAGGTTTTGTTTCGATGCGAAATAGTTGAGCGAATGACGAATTATTTTTTGTGTGGGCGTTCGCGCGATAACAAATTCCTTCGGGAGTTTCAATTAATTGAATAGTTACTAAGCATACTTAGCAATGGTCTGATCGACCAACATTAGTTACAAAGTCACTGAAATATTACAAAGTTATAATGTTTTAATAACCAAGACTGTTGACTATTTATTTGTGAGGCTGATAATAAAAATGTATTAAACATACAATATTTAATTCCTAATCACGTACTTTGCTAGTTAGTGACGTAAAGTTTTGATTAACGTTAAAATAATACGACGGTTCCAAGGTTCCTAGTTTTTATCTACAGGTGTATATGCGATCTGTACCTACCTACTCAAGTTGCTAGCAGTAGATCTAATAAAAAAGCAGAAACGAATTTTTACTTTATCTCTTTCTGTTACTTAACGATACATACCTATGCATATTAAATGGATTGATAGTTTTAATGACGACATGTATAAATAGTAATGGATGTTAACAATAATTTTGATAAATGTTCAACCAATAACCACCAGCAATAAGCACGCTTCGTCCGTCGGAACTATTTACCTTCAAAAACATTAAATCGTTAAATCTGGCTCGAGATGCATTCCGTTATACAAAATGTTCACAGCATGTTACTATCTTTATTTAGCGCGGCTATGCGAATCCTGTTTACGGTTATTTAACGTCGCTATTCCGGCGTCATAAAGCGTTGTCACAAGCCATGGACTCAAAGCAAATCGCCCGAACGACAATAACATCAACTGCTCGGAAACACTGCGTTTACAAGGTTGAGGTCATTTTTACGATACTTCTCATCTTTTATAACATACATGTATAATTATGTTCCGTCTATAAGTTCAATGTTATTCGAAAACAATGAGTTCTGTTAGTTTTTTTAAGGAGAAAACGATAATTTCCAAACGCTGATTAATACCGATGTAATTATTATTGGTTCCTAAGAGTTTCTTCAGAACTGATATCGGGTGATTGATAATAATAACAAATTCGTAATATTCACTTCAATTGGAATGACTAATTTCTATATTGAAGCGAATAGTCTAAAAACATGAATAGAAATATGTTTAAGTCAGCACTTTTACATTACGTAATTAAAATACAATTTTTATTCGTTTGGATACCTATTGAAGATTTCTTTATGTAAAATTTTTTTTCACACAAATTGTACCGTAAGCTTTCATTAAAATTACTTTTTAAAAAAAAAACGTTTGACTGGGTCACTTCTTAATTTAATTACAAAAAGACAAATTTTACCTACATTAGGAACTACGTTATACAAATTTACTAATTATACATAGTTACCTACTAAAAATGTCTCGCGAATGAAGTCGTTTAAAATTAAGTTTTCTTTGTACATAATTTATATCAGTAAGAATAATGGCGAAAAAGTCTCTGAATTTTCGATGTAAATCTGGTGCGGAATGCGGACCATTTTGCCGCCATGACAGTTTTGTAATTAGGCGCCCAAAATGGCGGTAAAGATTCCCGCGCGCACGACATCGCTAGGTCGATGACTTGCGGAACTACGTTCCTCGGGATATTGGGACATATTTGCGCAAAGCTTGCATTCTTAGACGTTGAATTTGGTTTAATTTTTTTTAAGAAAACAAAGGACCGTATTTTCGCACTTGCAAGTTTTAGCATTCGTTTTTATAAAAAGGTTTAACAAATGTTAAGGTTTAAAAAAACTAATGTCGGGCTGCCAAAGTATTCAGTCCGAAAGCCGAATTTGGCGATTATATTTTCGGAACTGGCAATGCTATCCGGATGAATGACGGCAAGGGATCAATTCTAAACGATGAGTGAGCGATACACTGCATACAATGGATCGACAAGCAGTTAATTGCGTAGATTGACTGTTGCATTTCCAATTGGCTCAAGTTCACTAACATTTTTGATAAACCTCACAGCACCGACGCTACATTCATGAACGCTGTTTTTGATCAAATCTCATTTAGCCTATCCAATTGACCAAAAATAAAATGAATACAGATGTAACAAATGTGCTCATGACACAAATGTTTGTCCTCGGTAGGAATATACCGTCATATTAGCAGTCAGGGTCTCCAACCACTAGCCCAAAACGCCTGTCAAACTTGATTAACACATTCCTTTAATCGTATGTTTATAATATTTTTCCTTAATATTTACAGAATAAATGTAGTCAAAAACAATTGATGCCGTAAGGGTGCATCAAGAAGACAATCGCGCGATCCCTCCACGCTCGAACGGCTGTGGGAGAATCGTTTCGCTCAAGAGCCGGCTTTTAACGCATTTGAATACCGCGCGAACGAGCTTTTCATGCAGCCTTAAAACAACCATAGGAGCTTTAGTACGGTACGAAGTAACTTATTTTCGTGGTGATATTTTATGCTTCCGAATTGAGCCTGGGATTTATACGCTATCTCATATCTTCACTCATTAGTATTACCGGTATTAAAGTAGTATCTAAATACATAGTTTATCAATGTTTCCTTCACCATTATCCTGCCACTAT
>DWQT01003867.1:0-11909 GCA_018244895.1 Myscelus amystis hages | reverse complement strand
ACCAGAACACAGCAGCGCTTAACACTGCTGTTATAAGGCAGAAATAGGTGTGACGGTGGTGCCACCGGAGTCGAACCGCAGAGGGTTCTGCCACCTTCGAAAATGAGGCTCAATGCTTATCTCGTTCCAATTTATGTAGCTCCCGGCTTCACGTTTGAAGCTGAAGCGAAACTAGAGTTCAGAGACACGGCTTTTGACATTGTTGGCAGCGTAACGAGTGTAATGAAACCGGTCCATTTCGCGGCACAATACAACTATGCGAGGCGCTTGAGTGCACTCGCCTTCCGTGCCACAAGTATTGCAGCGCGCTGGAGGCTGAGCTGACCTCAATAACGATGTTCGCGTTAAAGTAATTACTGTTGGATTTAGCTACAGTTTTTAGTTGTGGCTCCGTTGTTTAATGTTATTCAGCAATAATCGAATAGAAAGAAAGAAATCGAGGAATAAATAAAAGAAAGGTGCACTTGACGCTCGGCTAGCACACATCTCTATAGTCAGTATGTTTCCAGCATTTTATTGATTCACTATTGGATATAGGTCGTCGCTCAGTGAGAGGATTTTAGACCTTATTCTACTGCCTTGCTGGTACGGATTGGTAGACTTCGTACACCTCAAACACATTAAGACGTTTTGTAATATATTCTAAGGTCGGCATGTTTGCACGTGTGCAGGTTTGCACGTGTACAGGTTTGCACGTGTGCAGGTTTGTATGTGTGTAGGTTTGCACGTGTGCAGGTTTGCACATGTACAGGTTTGCACGTGTACAGGTTTGCATGTGTGTAGGTTTGCACGTGTACAGGTTTGCACGTGTACAGGTTTGCACGTGTACAGGTTTGCACGTGTACAGGTTTGCACGTGTGCAGGTTTGCACGTGTACAGGTTTGCATGTGTGTAGGTTTCCACACAATGTTCCTTCACCATTATAGCGATATATAAATGAAGTCGAAAAAACACGTAACAAGTTTCGAACCCAGACCCTTGAACTAGACTCAGAGAAGCTGAAGTTCAAACGACTAGGCCATCACTGCTTTTTAACTGCAAATACCTAAAATAATAACAGTATCTCGAGTAAAAATGTTCTAAGGAAAATCGGTCAAGTTTCATCTCGCAGGAATAAAGAGCGCTCTTTTATAAACCACCGACGCGCCTCAGAACGTGATTATCAAGAGATCTTCAAATCATGTCATCCGATCTGCTAAGCTGCGGTAATGTAAAGCGAAAAATCGGATACACAATATGTTTTTAAGTCTGTTTAATTTACATCCACGCCTTCGAAGAATTTATTATGATTAAGAAAATAATACGAGAAGTGTGCAGGAGTATACTTTAGTAATAGTTTACTTTCCCTTGTTGTTGTACCTGAAATTTCAAGTTGATGGCGTAGCAACGCGCCCTGGGTGCAGCTAGTTGTTCATACCTAATAACTGCGTTCGATATGCAAATTCGCTACGTGCCTATCAATTATCAAGCGCGCGAAACATTGCCTATTTTAGTTAACTTAAAACGTGGCATTACTTTCTCGTGTAATAGCTGTGGGACACAATGTATGTTCTATATATTGCTTAGAGTAGTAGATACCAAGTAGATCACTATATACATATGTATAAAGAGACAAGGAGTTATAATAATTTGAAGTACAGTCACGTAGAGAATATTATTTACAAAAGAAAGTCATGCATTTGAAGTCAATTGAACGTCTCTTTAATTAAAATTTTACTCTTAATAAAAAGATATTATTTGAAAAGCGATATTACATGATGAAAAATCAAAGTCATATTACAGTCTACACGAGGCATCTATCTCTTATGTATGTTGTTCATCCGTTTTCTGCTGCAGCATCATACCAATGAAATTAAACCAAATTAAAATTCAAATTGTTTTATTCATTGTAAGGTAAGCATACATTCAATGAAAGTCGTGTTTCAATCATCGCATTTCGGCTTTGTGCGCTCTTCAAGCTATAATAGACCGGAAGAAAAAAGCCGGCGAAAAAACTTCCAGCATTCTTAAATAACAAAATAACGAACGGGGTAACCGCGTCACATTATTATAGGAATTCCCTCAAATGTCAATTCGAATATAGAATGTTTTGCATAATGATTTCGTTCTTCGTTTAGTTATGACGCAGTTAGGTCAGGTGTTTCACTCAACAGTTTAATCTAGTTCATTTCAAGCTCTTACGCGGCCTGTGTTTAAACTTTCATGCAACCCAACGTATCAACCCACGTTTACAAAAAAGGGTAGCCGTAATGAATTATTACATTATTGAACATAAGCGGAGCGGTTGCACGCGAAATGTTTGTTTGTATTAAGTATTAAAGCGCTACCCACGTTTAGGTATACAATTTACGTAATTCCTTACATATTTATTAACTTTAACGTTACTTTGAAACGCGAGAACTTATTTATATAGGGTTGTATAATTGTTTTTGTTTTTATAACAAACTTTGAATACTTTAACGTAGTTCCCAAGATTTTTACTGTCGATAGGATTTGGTAGACGCGCTTATTAGATTTGTTATAGGCACATTTACTTATTATGCCTATGAAAAGAGTGATGGATGTAGAAAAGGCACGTTAAGTTTGTAAAGACATCTATTTGATACTCGGTTTCGTGCGCACCACGTTAGGAACATAACGTAATGGTATGAGAATATTTATATAAATTGTATACATGATATTTAGGCGTATATTTGATCTACCATGTGACTACCCAGTTGAATTGGTTGTTCAACATTCCTTAGGAAAACAAATTCTTTTGGAAACTATTTTTTTATCATTTTTGCATGTACGATAATAATCATATTTGCCCCTTTCTAGTTGAAGCACGTTTGTTGACAAAGACACAGTACGATAACAGTATTAATGCATTATCATTTTCACTGTTAGACGTGTCCATTCTCATAATACTTATAAGACAAACAAAATTAAGTATAAGACCTTTGACAATCTTTTAAACATTAATTTTAAAAGGACGTCGGTTAAGTATCCGTAATATGGCAGATGACAAAACCGAGATCGGTTTGGAAAAGCAAATTAACGGGGCGAAGATAAGCGCGGCTGATGTCAGTTTGATTGATCGCGGCGCGAGTGAAAAATACGTTACATAATCGGTCATTCGAACGTGGAAGCCTCGAGAACTAAATAACCTAACAGAGGGCGCTTTATAATCAACAAGAGAAACCAAACAATGATTTGTGCGAATTTCATGTTCTGTTATACTATTAATAATACAAATGCATTACGTCTAAAATAGAATTCAATGATTTGAAAGTTGATAATAGCAATGGATGTATTGTTGTGTTAATGTTCGTTCGTATTCCTAATTTTAGATGCTTAAAGGCAAAGATGAATTTGCTATATTAGATCGCTTTTAGATCTGCGTTTTCTATCGCGTCAGAGCCAAGCGCTGCGCTATCGTGTGATGGAAGGGACGTAATTTACAATCTGGAAAATGCTCGCCGTCAATATCGTAAGCGAAATGAACCGGCCGCCTTCGAACGGTGTCATCGCGAATTGATCGATCGCTTTGAAAGCCGGTAAGGAAAAAAATCATTAATTGGTCCCGAACGTAATTGTTAAGAAAATACAGAGCTTTGGTTCTTAAAATTTTTGTCACTGCTCCACACTTCATAAGCAAAGGGTAATTAGGCTTTGTATACTTATACGATCGTAATTTATGTATCTTCTGGTATCTGGGGACTGCTTTTAAGAATTCACTGATAAAGAGCTCATCCTAACCACTTAACAGACAACTCATTTGTCAACTCGAATACCTTTGTACACGTGCCACAGAATTCATAGATTTTATTTTATCATAAGACGCTTAAGCAAAGTAAAATAATGAGTACAAATTATTGCGTTTATCAGCTTTTTCGGGACTATCGGCTGCGAAGGAACTTTAAAGACTTGAATAAAATCACGCCATTTTTAGATAACACTCCGCCTTATACTTAATTCGGTCCCACTGAGAAATTTCGCATTTAATATTAACCGTATCTCTCGTAGCACGAACATTTATTGCTTTTGAAACTTGTTGTCTCATCTCAGCTTAGAATAGTTCACCGTCTAGACTAGACAAAGCTTAAACGCATAATTAAACTTCAGCATTTCCATTGTAATCAATGTTTTTCACTTAAGCTTTTTATCCAATCACATCGTAAATAACAGTAACTTCTTTACTCGTAATCTTAAGACACGTCAAGTTATTTGGCTCGAATATTATTTTCTCTGCACAACTTACATACCTTCGACCTATAAATGAAAAATGTATCCATTTCTCACCAAAGTCATATGCTCCTGAAACTTGAAGAACATTCCCATGAAACATAAAAATATGGAAATGATCCAAAGTAGGGTACATTCATAAGTTTTATATAACCAACAGGATGGATACGAAACTTTGATTACGGATGTCGAGAGTAGCGCCTTCTTCAGAGGAAAAATAAATGGAAAATTTGTATAGGAAATATAAGGATAATAATAATAATAATATCGTAGGACTTAATAACAATCATAATATCTTAGGATATTTAGACAGAAGCCCCATGTTACGGAAAGTCTAACAAAGGAAACGTCTATTCTTGATCATGAAATCGTACCAATCAGTACAATTCCATCATTGTACTCGTCAGGCTTAAAAACTTTAATAGTAAGATCTCAAGCTTATAATAAATGGATGGTTTCATGAGATACCTACTACTCTTTTATTATGATTTGTAAAGGTATTGGTACAAATTTCGTCAGTAATAACATTTTATATTTTGTCATATATATTTTCAATGGTTTTACGTTTTGTGGTAGTCTAAAATGAACAGTTTGGTAGAATTTTAAAATGTTGTAATACTTTACTATAATTATATAGAGACACTAAATACAGCTATTTTCGTCCGTTATTTTTGTAGATTTGATAGCGATTATATCAGTACCTTCAATTGTATTTAATTTTGAATTAAGTGATCATGAAATGTTTCTTTTTACTGTCCAATCATTCATTGATATCTCATTTTAGCTTTCAATCATCGATTGTTAATATTACCTTTGTTCAATCAATCATTGATATTCTTAACATTTTACCCTTGAATCATTCAGTGATATTTGAGTTTACCATTCAATCATTAATAACGTTTTGTTTCCATATTCAATCGTCCATTAGTGTTTGTTTTTCTTATTCAATTATTGGTATTCTTTTATTTTACCCTTGAATCATTCAATGATATCTGAGTTCACTGCTCAATTATTCATTAACAAATTTCATGCCTTGAATAATTCTACAATTTTCAACTTTTTCATCACGAGGTTTGATTAATAGTTTGGTGAATATTTTGAATTTAATATTTCTAGTTACAATGTTAAAATATCTTGTAATAATTGTCTTTTCAGGCTTTTTCTTCCTAAAGACTCTTTCTAAGACCCGACGATGAAATGCCTAGCATGCTTGGCTTTTCCGTGAATAATTGGCTATCCTTAGTATCGGGGAAAATCATATCTTCTTTCATAAAGACAAAGTTTAACAATATAATTTACCACGCTGCCCAAGTGCGGGTTAAAAGGTTTCACAAACTTCATAAAACATCAAGGCAAACTCTAAAATGCTCGGGTTTTTACCGTGTTTTCCTCCTCTGTTGTAGCGAATGATATTATATTTTTAACTTAAAACGCACGTAATTTTCCTTCTTTAATACTTCGCATATTGCTAGTATCTTTCCATCCGATTATAGAGTTGCCCGTGAGACAATTATTACTGTCACTCACAGACAAGTATGGAAATATTGATAAAATCAGACTCGCCTGTTAATATTAGTTAGAGGGTTCTCAATAGGAATTTGCTTATCGTATTCATGGCAGATCCTTACAAGTTGAGCGTAATAATTTTAACAAAAGTCTTTCTTATTTCGATGAGCTTACCGCGACACGCGACGGCATTGTTTGTTTCAAGACAGAAAAAAGATACGAAACCACTTCGACGGAATAACGAGGGAGTGTGTATTTCAGCGCGGAGAGCATCCTTTTATCCGATTTCCGTAACAAGGCCGTTACGAGAGCCGCGAGGAGCTTTTTAGAAGAGACTCGCTCGCGTTACGATGCTATAGGACTTTATTGCGCACGGTATATCTGTGTTCGCATTTTGTTATAAATGAAACAGCCAAGCTTATAAGCCGCATGATTTTAAATTATAAAATCAAAAAGCATGTCTGCGTCTATTCCATCGTTGTGACCCGCGTAGGCAAAAATGGACTGAGTATCGATTTTTCTCGATTAAAATTTCATGCTCCCGAAATAGGGGGAGACGGGGCGTGTTGAAACAGCAACGAAATTGTAATTCTAAGCCGCAAAAACGTTATTCGAGCCACGATATTTAAATATCTCTGTATGTGCATGAATACAATGGACCGACCCAAACCGGTCCTGGCTTTGGATGAGATTAAGTATGATCAGTGCACGGTTAATTAACGTTTCTCGGAAATACAGTATAAATATAGATACAGAGACACGTTAAAATTAAATGACAGGCCTCGTGGTCGAGCGGTTAGAGACCCTGACTGTGAAACCGGAGGTCGTGGGTTCAATTCCCACCCAGGGCAAACATTTGTGTGTCATTAGCACATTTGTTTGTTCTGTGTCTGGTCGTAATAAAAATATCTATATAAGTATTATATAATACGTATATATGTAAGTATATCAGCTGTCTGGTTACCATAGCACAGCCTATAAATTGCCTAATTTGGAATCAGACAGCCGTGTGTGGAATTGTCATAAGATAATAATTATTAAAATTACGTTTGTTATTGCGGCCCGCGCAGTTGTGCTGGTCGTCTTCTATGTACCTAATTTTGAAACAAAACATTAAATTACATTTTTATTATGCTTTTTGTTTGTAGAATACAATTTTGTCTTAAGTATTTATTGTACGGCGTATCGATGATCAATAAACGGATTAAGAAACAGACAGTCAGAGTGGTGGTCACCAAATTAATGCACTCATATAATATGTCACGTAGGCGTTAAAAAGGTTCTCGTGCCTTGTGTCGCAGTCAATTTGATGTCGTGACTAACAGTGAGACCGTTAAGGACTAACGCCTACTACAACTTTATTATGAAAACAAGTTTTGAAATCTGTTTCTTTTTACGAGTATGGGTAAAGTAGCAAACGAACAGGCAGCAGTCAGAAACTGCCAATGCCGCATATGGATCTGCAAGGACGTGTAAGAGGGCCATAGGAATGGAACTGTTGGTGTATATTCAGTTACTATTACGTCTTGATAAGAACTGGTGACTGATCATCAGTAAAGTTACTGCAGGAATGAGATAGTTAGTTGATATGTTGATGCGTTCATATGTTAATGTTTTATTCAAATCAATAAATATAGCAAAGAGTAGAAACACGTTCCGTACATAATAAGAGACTAATTGTAAATTACTTACGACTAGGTACCTACATGATTACAGATGCTATTTACGTATCGTTAATTGATTATTGACATTAATATATCATGGATACTTTATACTTAAGTGATTTCAATTGTTACTTAAATACAATTTAAGTAAAGACTACATGCATTATTCCGAAAATTATTTGAACTTGTAAAACCTGTCCTGTAGTTAGAAAGTACGAGCTATATTATATAAAGCAGCGTGTCAATATAAAATATAGATCCTTTTAACGGCGGAATGGGAACCTTGTGAAGATACCGCGGCGCCTTGAGAGAAACACCGAGAGAAAGTCTTTCAATAGTCCAACGTTATTCCGAGGACTACGGGAACTTCAAAGGAATGTACCGTCCCCTAACGATTTGTTCTATGTTGCCTCGCCCCAGGTGAGTTATGTATATGTATGTATCAACTCATAAGTTCCGGCATTTAAGACGGCACGCGGCTTAACACGCCATCGTCCTTCCTGGACTCGCTGGCTGCACGGTCAGAAGTTCAACTCTAGCCGTTAGTCACCCTTTATGACAAGCAAAAGCTGTTTTCTGGTCCCGAGCAAAAACATACCTACCTATTATGTCAATATGCTGTTATTGAATTCACAACTTGGAAACATTTCATATAGTAACTGTGGGGTACTCAAATATGCTCGCGCATATAATATCAATATAATAACATATTGCATTTCCTTAAACACGGATTAAGTTACATATCGTAAAACCTTTTTTCAACTTGTACCTGCCATAAACATATACCCACGCGTGTATATTTAGATGGATGACTGTACTGCAATGAAACTTCCGCATTTTCCTTATTTGAGCGATAATGAAGCAGGACATTATGCTAATATATTTTCGATTAAAGTCGGCTTAAAAACTCACTTGCTATCTAGTAGACACCATTGAAGTGTGCTGTTAATTGACGAATTTATTAATACGGCTCAATGAATTTCATTAAAAACAAAATATTTTCAAGTTTATTTTAAATAACATATTACGCACAATAAAATTTTTGTTGCCAGTACTATAATTTATAATGTAATTTCACTTGTTTATAGGTAATAATCCATTTCATATTCTTTTTAATATTCGAAATAAGAAACTACCAATCGAAATATTGTACATTGTTTTACATACAATAAATGGCATCCAAAAAACAAAAAAACAACAATACTATTGTAGCTGCTTCTGCATCAGCAAAAATATTTGACCCTTTTATGTTTGGTCTCTGTTTTAATTTTATCTTTCTTTATCTACCTAGTGCATAGAGTGGAACTTATCAATATTATACATAAATACAGCTTTTTCACTTACCTCAGTCTTCGTTATTCGATGTCGTGCTAATTTAACAACGGCAAAATTTCCCTTGCCGATGGTCCTCTCTATGTCATAGAAGCCCACCCTGATGGGGGTTTTCGCAGGACGATCGCGTTCCGCCATTGTTGCTCTCGAAATCTTCAGACCCGACATTAAATCATTAACACCTCACTGATACTACTATCATCAATATACTATTATACTATCGATACTATCAATGAATACTAGTAAGTCGTAACACTATCCATGGTCAACTAAACGCACCAATACCAAATGAACTGCTCGTGCACGCCAGTCTATTTTTTATTAACGTCACATAATAAATTACATGTAGTTATTTATTTGGTTAAACGTAATATGCGATATCGATAACTATGCCTTGGTAAATTAAAAATATATCAAAGGTACAACTCCAGAGTTCGATGTCCCATAAAAACATAAATATTTACCAACTGTTTCAGTACGAACGTCCGAACACATATGAGGATATAGTAATCCAGCACATAGATATGTGTAAAAAATATATTTACATTTAGAATTAATAGAAAATCGCGCAGAGGCGGCGTGCGCATATCATATGCTTGTGATACATTACGCCGCCGCCTCACCGGCTGTCAACCGGGTACTGAACTCACGCTCGTTTCGACTACTCGAGTCGAGTGGCGAGCGAGCGAGACTCGAGTCGAGTACTCGTATAAAGTAGATGGAGTACAACCTGCTGCGACGCGGCACGCGTTGCCTGTTTGATCAGCCATATTGTTTCTCTCCATGACGTCAACGTGTTATGTTATCAATATTCCATATAGACCTTGCTTTAAAACTCACCTTTTCATTATATATACCAATTAACCATCACAATTCTATGTATATTAAAAAGGTAATATGCAAATAATCAAATATACACCATTTACATCATTCTGTTAAATGTGTACCTACACAATATATATAAATAAGGCATTAATTATATTTTTATTAGGAGAATTACTAGATGTCTTACTGTTTGTTGCTAACTCAATTTAAAATATCTTTCTTAAAATGCATGACAGTTATTTTTTCTAAATCTGAGTTTAGGTGCAAAATGGATGGCATAGGAAATATAAGACATTGCAACATTTTATTTATAATTTTCTACAATTTATGTACATATAATACATATTATACAACATTTCTTTCTATACCACTAATACTATAACTGGTACTCGCCCGCTTCACTCAGTAAAAACACGGAGGATTGAATTATGTTAATGGTTTCCCCGCTTTGTTTAATGCTTTATATAATATACTTATTCTTCAATTGTAATTCTTGGTTGAACTACTTTGCGTAGTTTTCTGTAGAAATTAGAAAGAAGAAATTTTGTGTAAAACTGTAAAACCAATTCCTAATTTTGAGCGCAATCACAAATTAATTACAGTGAGTCCGATGTACATAACATGTTGCAATGACCATTTTCGAAAAAATGTTATGCATAGATTAGATTTTAACTTTGTTACCGTTTACGATGTACCAGGAATATTCAAGTTAACATAAGTCTTGGACAATATAGCGGATCAAATGATTTCCTTTCAACTTTATCCTCACCTCATCAGCTCTTGTTGAATACACGGAAATCTTTTGGTTTCTGAAAAATAAAGTCTTAGGTGTCGAACATGTGTCATTATCTTTAAAATGCAGTACAGATTTGGGTACATAATTTTTGAATTTTAGTTGATACAACATATTTTATTAAAAACGTTTCCTGTATAGATAATAAATGTATTTAATAATCAACCATAAATGAAATGATTTAGCTCCAACTTTGTATGAAATGTTCTTGTAATACTTGTCTACCAAGCTTTTTTAATTAATGTGCTGTGGCGTGGCCAATGGCAACACCACACTATTCTTTTTTTGCAATGTGATTGTGGAGGGTATAAACTAAAACTCCTCGTAGATTTTTAATATTTTCTTGAAATATTTTCGTATGCTCTGTTTTAAATTAGTAACTTTGATACATCTAATTCTAACCTAAGAACTAAAGTAGGTCCTGTCAGGTCACCTTCGATATCGAATCGAAGTAATACTTTTAGACCAAGATGTCGGTGATACTCTTCTACGATTTTGACAAGAAAATGTATGTATAATTGTAAAAGCTTTGTGTTAGCCATATGAGCTTATAATTTTTTGAATGTGTAAATAAAATAGATAGAATAACGTCATTATGGAACAACTCCCCGATGATAATGTACAGAACGTCAAGTGCAATCAGAATAGCACGAGCACGAAAAACAAAAATAAAAAGGCCAAAGATCCTCCGGAAACGACTGATGAAATAAGGATAGTGAAGGAGGAGTTATGTGAGTCTTTAGTTAATACTCTTCAAATTAACAAAGTCAGTAGCAACTTAACGAACGGCACTAGTGTCCATTCGACGGACAAAGTCGAGATCAAAAAGCTAGACGCACAAGTGGTTGCCCCGCATGAAAGCGCGGGAGATGTAAATAGTGTACAGTTAAGTGACGAAGCTGGTGAGAGGGGATGCTGCGAGAATGACGCCGACGGTATTAGTTGGGTGCAATATGTTGAAGATATATGTGCACTGAACGCCGAGGACAAATTAGAGAGTAAAAACGACAAATTGTGTGAAAGAGACGAAGATGACATCAAAATTATAGCATATGAGTCTGAAGTCCAGATGTCTGAAATTATGAGACTAATACAGAAGGATCTTTCTGAGCCCTATTCAATCTATACATATAGATATTTCATACACAATTGGCCTAAGCTGTGCTTCCTAGCAACATATGAAGGAAAATGCATTGGTGCCATTGTATGTAAGTTAGATATGCATCGCAATGTTGTGAAGAGAGGCTACATTGCCATGTTAGCAGTGGATGAAAACTATAGAAAAAGAAAGATTGGTTCAAGGCTTGTTCAAAAAGCAATTCAGGTAATTCATATTCTGCTCACAAATTTCTTTTATTAAGGGATTTCTGTACCACTGTGATAAGGATCTCTTAATGGTGTGGAAAAGGCTCTTTGCTCTGGTGTTGTAGACATACATCGGGGACATATCTAGCAGGTAGCACTTACTATCAAATAGGCCTTTTCCAACAATGTTTTCAATATATTCTCGGTTAAATGGAAAAATGACATATTTCAAAATTTTTTGGAAAATGAGATTATTA
>DWQT01003866.1:0-11915 GCA_018244895.1 Myscelus amystis hages | reverse complement strand
CCTCTACAGCTTCACCCGGGCTTTTGTGGCGTGCCAGAGTGGCTCAGCCAGAATTAAGGAGGTGGGGAGGGGTAGGAAATTTTATACCACTGAGGCATTAGGCTACGGACCTGTTGTTAGTCATGCACGAGGCTTCCGTCGGCCCCCGCGCGCCCCCGGCTCCTGCCTGCGGTTCACTGGCTGCCGCTGCGCCGTCTCGCCGCGCCTCGGAAGGCAGACGTCGCAGTATCGATGCGTCTACTTCATCGACGCTCGTATTTTTGACACTATAAAAATACGCACTAAATATGCTACCAAAACTGTGCTAAATGATATCGACGATCAAGTTGTACTATTTACAGAAATCTTCTCGGCGAGCTGTCGATCCCGGCGAGCGTCGAGCGGCCGCGGGGGGGCGCGGCGGGGGGCGCGCTCGCCGGCGCCGGCCCGCCGTCCAGGTGCGGCGCGAGGCTCTGTCTTCTGTCTAATGTTGTAATTGTGTTACTACTGACTGTAGTTTCACCGAATTGTACCGAATAATTACCGACCTCTTTAGGGAGGAGACGGCGGCCAACGAATCGCAGTCGTCGGGCTCCTCCGAGAGCGCCAGCGCGGACCTCTCCGGGCACTGAGCGGCCCCTCCCGCCCCCGCGCCCAGTCACACTTAGCTCGTTCGACATATCCAAATATTAGTACCGTCCGTAACTTTTAACATCTTCTCGAAAACTACAAATGTATTTTTGTATCTATAAAATATTATTAAAACCGGTCCGTGCCGGAAGCCGCTCCATATGACTGGTGTAATTTGCTCGTTCGCTCGTTGCTGCTATTTATATGTGATGTATTTTGTTGCAAATATGAATTTTAAGTCGTGATTATTGATCGTTTTGATTATTTTTTGTGTAATGTAGTTTATAGGGAGATAGTGATATGTAGCTATCTACAGATTTGAAGCGCAAATGTCGCAATTAGATAATATTGCGGCGGGGCCTCGCTCGCGCCGCGCAGGCCGAGCCACGCGCGGCGACGTTCCTTCCTGTACACTTTTGGAGAATGGCAATAAAATTGTAAGACTGAATTATTTTTTACTCGGCCACCACGTCCCATTAAATCCACGGCTAAGATTATCTTCCTCGTTTTGATTTTAAACGAAATATTATAGTTGTCCGAGCGCGGCCGTGCGCCACGTGCCGAGCGCGGCCGTGCGCCACGTTAAGAGGAAATCAATAAAAACAGTGTTCGTGTTTACAGTTTATTTACAAGAATAAAGTACAAAATGTAATTCACTTAACGGCAAAGATCACTGTTCATCAATGTAGCCCGACGTTACACGCGACTCGGCATAGTATCTATTTATTTTCGTAACATAAAATCAGTATCTGCATATGGTTATGTTTCGGCTGCCACCGTCGCCCGGCGCCCGCTAACTCGCGGTATAATCGTAAGTACGTATTCTAACTAGTAAATAAACTAATTTGGAGAAGCAGGTACATAGAACACTTATAGAAATATTTTTTTAGCTCACAATGTCCGACGCCGTCAGACGAGTAGTAGACGAGCGTAACGGCCCACGTGACGGCTTCCATGTTTATCGCTACTGGGCTGAAATTACGACAGATCCAACCCTGCGTAAGTTCCGGCGGGGCGACGGGGGCGAGGCGCCCCCGGGGGCTCCGCCGGCAGCCGGCCGCGGCCTCGCCCTACGAATTCCAGCGGCCTCGTGTTGATACCCGAACCGGCTATAAACCCATCCGTCGTCGCAATACGTACGTGGAAGGGCGCCGAGCCCGCTCCGTCTAATATCGGAGCATTCGAGGGACCGAAGCCGACGTCTCTCGTAGGAAACGCTTCGTAGCCGCAGTCCGCGCGGAGGACACTCGGCGGCGCCGCTCCGGGCGGGCCGGCCCGACGCGCGCTCCACGAGAACGAACTCCCGACACTCTGAAATTAAGAGAAATAGCCACATCCTCACTCACGCGCGTAACGACGCAGCGGCGACGATCGCCGACCTGGTCGAACGAGAGACGAGGGACCGCTTCAGGGAGGGCGACAACACTTCACTTACTAGAAAATAAAAGTTAAATGAATGTAAGGTAGGCGACGACTCACCGGCGGGGACGCCGCCCGCGGCCCGCGCCCTCTCGGCTCGGGCGCCGCTTCTGCGAACATTACAGACAAATCCGTGTAGCGGCAGTCGCGGAGTGTTCTGTCGGTCGCGCGGCCGCCGCGGACGGACGAAGCGAGCGCTCGTTACATGCCCGGAGACGCCGTACGTTCGTGCCGGTGGGCCGTACGGTTGATGTTTAGGTTTCAAATGTTATTATTCATAGTGGAAGTTAAATCCTGCCGTCGCTGTCGCTGCGGTCGCAATGTTTGTGGCAAATTGAAATTGAAGTCGTTCGTCCATTACATTTGGAACACGCACGAGGCGGGCGGCGCCGCCGGCCGCTCACCTGTGGCCGCGCTCAGCTCTATCTCGGAGCTGTGGGGGGCGCCGTGCGCGCCCGCCAGGAACTGCTCCACGTCCTCCAACGACTGCGGCGACGCCCGGTCGGCCTCCCACTGCAACGACACATCGTCCGCCGCATACTACACACCTCGCACGCCATACATTACATCACGCGTCATTATATTTCATTTATGGCCGATACTCGTATATCTGTTCATTTCATTTCCGCACCGGCGAGACGCGGCCGCCCGCCAGGCGCCGGCCGGACCGCCCGGGCGCTCTGTTTGTTCCTTTATTGTAATCTAACAAAAGAATCGATTAAAGTTAATATTTCGACTCGAACGTACCGCTTCACCTCGGGAAGCTGTTCCCGATTGCATAAACAAAAATGCTCAGGCTCTTACGGTCACCGGCGCGCTCTGGCGGCCCGGGCGGGGGGCGAATTCGTCGCCGAGCGAGTTGTTGGAGGCCCAAAAAGCCCGCTCTGGCCGCGCACCGTCCTCCGTCGTCGAATGCATTGGAGTATCTGGAACGACAAGAATTAAAGTAAACAAATAACCTCGTATTTAGCCCCCGGCCCCGCCCTGCCGCTACGATGGCGACCCTTAACGAGTAGCACTCAAAATATCCGCACACCGAATGTTGCCAGCTCGTTTATGGAACATTTTTTTCACCCATTAATGGTCCATTGCTGGAGCGGGTCTTTTCTCATAGTGAGAAGGATTAGGCCATAGTTTACCGCGCTGGCCAAATGCGGTTTGGTAGACTTCACACACCTCAGAAAATATTATACAAACTTATAACATCTCTAAGGTGTACAGGTTTCCTCACGATGTTTTCCTTCACCGTTTTAGCGAGTGATATTTAAATTTTATTTATAAAACGCTCTTGATAATTCAGAGGTGCGTGTCAGGATCGAACCCAGACTTCCGGAGTGAGAGGCTGAATTTCAAACCACTAGGCTATCACTGCTTATATATTAATAATAATAATAATAATAATTAATGACAAGTATAGATAACGATTAATTCTCGTTCGCAAATTTTTTATCAGCGCTTTGAATACAAAGCAACTGGCCGGTGCTGAACTGACATCGGGTGATGTAATGCTAATAATTAAAAAAGCAAATAAGTAAAATGGAATTTTATTAACATGTTCTTATTTTAAATTATGTAGCTCGGTTGATTTTCAAACGAAAATAACTCGAACGAACGAATATACTGAATGTATTTGTTTTTTTTTTTAAAGTCGATTCGCTATTTTAATAAGCAGGTTCTAATATGATAGAATACTTTTTTTTTATATCCACGTCACTCTTTTTCCTTGGCATTTTGATTAAGGATTTTTGTTATTAGTTATTTTATAAAGAAAAATGAAATTATGTATTCAATAGGTATATTGAATATTGTAGTACAAGTGTACATATACAATAATATTGTTAACGAAAACGCCTCAAAATATTTTAAAACACTCAACTGCAGTAGTGGCCATTTTTTTTATATATGAATTTTAATAGGAAGGTAAAAAATGCGGTGAATCGAACGAAACTCGTATAATGAAAGATTTAAAGTAAGTTTGCCTAACTCAGTCTTTTACGAACGATAACCGACGTAAAATTCACATTGGCCGAATACAAGAATTGTGCGAAGTCATCGAAAAAAAAATCATACAGTATACGTTATACGGTTTTTTTTTTAAATTAAATATTGCAATGATATTGAATTCGAATGAATAGAAAACGTAAATAGAGAAACTAGTCGAATTTTTAACATACAGATTACACACAATCTTACAGCGCACTGAGTTGGTGCAGCCATTTTGCTTATCAAATTCCATTGTCATTCCATTTTTAAAATTCGTTCTACGTTTGAATTCGTAAGACAAGCGAGGCGCATAGATAAAAATTATCTCCATGCGTTAAAAAAAAATCACTCACAAATTCCAATAAATTTGACGTTACGCCTTCCAAGGCTTCGGACGCTAACAGATGTTATATAATACGATTTCAGGTAAGTAAAAAAGACATGTTATGTTTTATTGCAATTGAAAAATATTGTTTTGTTTTTTGTTAAATATAATTATTTCGACAAAGTTATCACAACGTTTTGACTGGCGGTTTTTTCATACGAGCGAGTTCGGTTTATTATTTTTATTGCCGACAGCGCAGGCAGCTAGGCTATCTCGACTTATGTTATCTGGCTCGCGTCGAGAAACATACTAATACGTTTTACACTCGAATGTACTCATAACTTTTACATCGATAGGGATAACAAAGCAATTACGATAATTGTGCCATCGAAGATTGAGCCACGGTAACCTGTTCAGTGCCCAAGGTCGTAGGTACGGAATTAATACGCTATGATATTCGTGATACCCGGTCATATGACGATTATTTATATAGTCCACTCTAAACGGCCGACCGCCGTCCGACATTTTGTTAGCGCGATCACCGATAAACGCCGCTCGTGTTTACATTATTTAATTTACAGTTCAAACACTACGCGAACTGGGTACGTGGAGTAATTAGGTTTTTTTTTTTTCTAAATATCCCTATTGAAGTCGCGTAAGTGTAATAGTTCGCGTCCCGAGAACGCGTATGGTACATCGCGTGCATCCTATTTATTTATTAGCGGGAGGACGATATCGCAAGCAACTCACACCTATACGTCTCCCCGCGGACACCGACGGCGGCCATGTTACCGCGCGCTCGCCGCCCGCCCGCCAGTATCGCGCGGGCATCCGGACGCGCGCACCGCGTCCCGCGTCCCGCTCGCACCGCCGGCCTCGCTCGACACGCAGCGGGCGACACGCAGTTTAAAAAAAAAAAATACGTACACTTTTTTTTTTTTTCAATTTTTTTGCCCAACGATGGTCCGCACCAAGGACTCGGACGGGATCAAGAGCAACCTGATAGTGTCCGAGGTGCAGAAGAGGCCGTGCCTGTTCGACACGAACCATTCGAACTACGGCGACCGCGCGGAGAAGTGGCGCTGCTGGGAGGAGGTGTGCCAGAGCGTGGTGCCCGGCTGGGGCGCGCTCGGCAAGCCCGAGATGCTCGCGGCCGGTACGTTGACGCTCTCGCCTATTTGCGGACGTCGGTCGGTCGGCGTGCGATCGTCGCGTTCGGCTCGCGCGCCCTTTGTTCGCCGCGACGCGACGCTCGCTCCGGTGCTTTCCAAAACGTTCGTATCGATACGCAACGCAAAGAGCGCGGGCGGCGGCGTCCGCGCGTTTCGTCCGCGGCCGCGCGTGCGACACGTGTTGTTTTCGCGTTCCGTTTGAAAAAGTCTTTCCGCGCGCCGCCATTTTGTTGCGGAAAATTGTTTAAAAAAAGAGGAGAAACTAATCGCTGACATTTTAACGCTTGAATTATTAATAACAGAACGCCCGCTCTTCGATGCGTCAGACGGGGGCCTCCGCCGGACGCGGTAACTCGACGTTATTTTGAATTTAGAATAACTTAAAAAAAAATGTTTTTTTTTAACAGCCTGTAGTGAATGCCTTGTTATTTTTGTGCCGATTATAATTTATTCGTGTCGTCGGCCAATATAATCTATCGATAACAAAACGGCATACATATTATTATGATGACAGTATCGTGGGCAGGCTGAATAACATGTAACATATGTATTATGTATAAATATATATTTGTAGGACACACTTTACCCGTGGGGCGTTCACTTTAAAACGCAATAAACAATGCCCAGTGACTATTTTTAAAGTTATTCGTCAATTTCAAAACTTGTCTATGGTACGTCCGTACGTGTGTACTTATATCGCGGTTACGTCACCCGTATGATATTTTCAATAGCTCCTTGCACAATTATATTATTATATTGCCGGGGAAATTTAAGGAATTCAATTTTATTACGAATCATCCGTTGAAAACCCATTTATAAATGCGACCTCGGAATGTCTTCTCGGTGTTTTGAAATTAAAATACACTCGACAGTTAAAATATGTTCAATAAATGATATGAAATAAAATATTATTATTATTATTATTACTATATCCTCACGTCAGGTCCCTGTAATATAAATAAATGTATCAAAATGAAATACGGAAAACAAGAAAATCTAATGCAAAGCATTTTTTTTTTTACTATGTTCCAGTCATGTTTAACCGTATTCTTAGTGCATCGAAAATAAAATTAATCGATTTTATAAATAAACAAAATAAAATAATCTAAATAAAAACAATGAAATAATATAAATAAATAAAATAAAAAAATGTTGGTAACTTAAAAAAATAATAATAAAGGTAATGGCAATGAAAGGTCACTAAGCCATTACAAATATATTACGTAAATTACTGAAAATTTAATTAAATCGTATTTAGTGTTTTATAATATGTAATTGTCAATATTTAATTATTTAAACGAAAAAATAACAAATATGAACATATAAAAACAATTGTAATAAGTCAAATTATAATATCAAATTGTTTAGCTTAATATGTAAATACCTAATTAGCTTCAAGACCTATATTATTATTTAGGCCGTAAATTGATTGTTACAAGCCGTGGATTCTGTTAATGAATAAAAAAAAATCAAGTTGTTTACCGATAACTTGTCAAATTATTCACGGACTATAGTGACACCTTTGATATTCGACTAAGCAAATTATGTATTTTAAATGAAGCTCCTTAAAAGTCGAGAATACATTAAAATCGATTCACTATTCTATTGTTACGCTGACACAGATAGACAAAGGATTCAAATATGTATGTATATAACAGGACTCTGCTCGATAATTTATAACAAACATCATATTCCCAGTAAAATATGTATGAAAAACTGTATTATTTAGACATTAATTAGAATATATCCTAAAGTTTAATTAAGTGTAACAAATTAATTATAAATAAACAATTTTATCTAGGTAATTAAATAGGTATGTTTTTATTAATAAAAAAATATATACTCTAATAAATTAAATAGATGTCTGTTTTGGAAAACCCCTTTTTTGGTAATTGGTTATTTAAAAAAAAATGTTTTCCTTACGTATTGTTTCAACATTTTGCCGTTATTACAAGCTGAACAATGATCTCCTCATTTAAAATTTACGGTTATTTTTTGGTCTTTTAAATAGTTTTTTTTTTTAACTCCATTCGACCAGTTTCGAAGTGTGTCGTTTTGGTCAAACTTTTTTTTAAAATAATAATTATTTGGCGTACTAACCACACATTGCCGATGAATCAATAAATATCATTTAATTTTTTAATAATAAATATAATTATATTCACATAAGATGATGTATTGAAATTTACGTACGAACTAATTAGTATTAATTTTTTTCCCTAAGAATGTTAATAAAGTAACATCAATAATATTTAATGTAGAAGGTAATTTAGGTTTATAGATTCGGTCTACATAACTATAATGTTCGGCAATTATTCATTCTGACTACTTCATTTCAAACAAAGATGTTTTGTGTTGAAATTGTACCAATACTAGGAAACGGAACATTTGAAAAACAATATGTAAGCGATTATATTATTCCAAGGACCTGGCTGCGCATATACACGCGGCTGCGATGCAGTCTTGTGGCACTTACATAAATACAGAGCGTCTCGGTTTCATATTAATGCTTACTTTTTAAAACATTATCAATACCTACATACGTATCCTACAAGTGATTATTAACATTGCCTTGATGTTAATGTATTTCGCGCCGCGAATGTTTGGAACAAAATGGCGACTTTAAATTGTAACACAAAATTATGGACGCCAGAACATTCTATTGGAAACGAACGATTTTTTCAAATCTCTATACATTGTATTTATTTTTCGACGGTGAAATGTGTTAATATGGATGCGTCATCCGGTCGGGATGGACTAGAAAGAAAGATGGCGGTTTAAAAAAGAACAAGTCTATGATTTGGCGGGAAATTATCAACAACGTATCTAGCCGGCTAGCTAGGCTCTAGCTGCCGCCGTTTTCATTTAACACAATAATATATAATAATCCTCGTTCGACAGAAAAAAAAATCTACATAGCGTTACATGACGAAGCGGCGTCAACTCGAACTCAAATAACAGAGCGACACACTTGTACACACTGTACATTACCCTTTCTAGTCGTATCTATGTTCATAAGCGCCATCCGCGCCGAGCAATGTACGCGCGTACCAGCGACGTGTACGCGTTGAATTATCGCGAAAGAATGCAGTGGTAGTCACCGCGGTGCGGCGTTCGTGACTCAATCTACGCGAGGGGCCGGCCCGCGCCCGCACGCTCGCCTACACTAATACACTGCCACTTTAATGTACATTACCGCTTTACTAGTACACTTCGTCAACGTTCCGTGCAAGTAAACAAGCGATGTATCGCATTGTGACATGTTAAGCGAAACCTTCGCTCGAGTATATCTTATCGACTCTCGGCCGTCTAGTTTCACGCAAACAAATCTCTCGTCGAACGATGTTATTATATTTTATCCGATATTACTTTATTACCGGCCAGTGTTTAAAAATTTTGTTCGTTATTGATATTAAGTTTGCTCAAAATATTAACTATTTCTATAACACAAAAGATGTTTCGTTCATTAAATCGGTTTAAAAATAATCATTTCTTCCTACTCATATTAGGTGTACTTATGGTAACCAGAAAGGTGATAAGCAATATACTAATATCTTACTAAATACGTCGTGTAGCTAGAATTACAGGTACGGATTACGATTATAAGCGTTCTCGTCACGCGCATTCGTATTCGCTTCGACCGAGAATCGAACCCACGAAAGGCCAGCTCGAAAATGAAAAAGTCGTTTTTTTATAATAGTCGAAACTTGTACTACGAATCAGTATAGCTGCCGTGTCGTCCCACTGCTGGGCGTTGGGGTCCCATTGGGCGCTCAACTTCGCTACATCAGTCAGGTTCGACCAATGCACTGGTGGTCTAGATTATTTTGTATCATTACCTTATCTATTGCTCTTCCTCCTCTCTTCAAACCATGTCGTACCCTATCTACCGTCTCGGTGTTCAATTTTCCTGTATTCGAAATTATATTGAATAACATGTTTCTTTGGTAATTCCAACGTTCAATTCCGTGTAGGTAACTCGACGCATCGATTCCGGTAATTCCAATTGATAGACAATTTTGAATATCATCCACGGTAAAAACATAAATATGTTTCTATTAGTAATGTATTTGCCCCTCATAAAGATGGAAAACGAGTTGTTTCTTCTATTATTATGAACTAGCTGACCCGGCGAACGTTGCTTTGCCATATAATATGATGTTGCCGTTTTCGCAATATTTTTTATTGCCGCCCCTCTCCTATTCATCTTAGCGTGATGTTATATAGCCTATAGTATTCCTCGATAAATGAGCTATCCAACACTGAAAGATTTTTTTCAAATCGGACCAGTAGTTCCTGAGATTAGCGCGTGCAAACAATCAAACAAATTCAAATTCAAATTGTTTATCCATTATAAGGTACATCAATCAAAACGTAGCCTGTACTTTGTCTTATAACCTCCTCTATCTTCCAGCGAAAGTCCCATTAAAATCGATTCAGCCGTTCTAGAGATTGGTCCGGACAAACAGATAGGCAGGATTTAAAAAAAATGTATTACAATTGAAATAGGGGGTGGCTCTTGTAAATGTTATAGGCCCTAAAATAATGTTCTTGTAGTAATTTGAAACCGGCGTGTATGCGTTAAGAGAATGCCTCGAAAGACTATGTCTCCCTTACCACACCCTTCAAACCAGAACACGGGTGGCCTTAACACTGCTGTTATAGGGCACTATATTATTGAAATAGGTGTGGCGGCGCGGTGGTGCCGCCGGAGTCGAACCACAGTGGGTTCCACCACCTAGATATTAGTTGTTATTGTTGACGTAATAAAATAAAGTTGAAAAAGCTTAATTTAAATGCAGACCATTCAATCACAAATTGGAAACATCCTGTGCTATGATGAGCAGACAGCTGATAAAATATACGCATACAGCATAGTACCCACTTATACAGATATTGTTACACTGAAACAAAAATGAACGAACGCCCTCTTTGTTGGGTTTGGAATCGAACCCACGTTCTTTGGGTCTAGCGTTCGTCGCGTCTGACAACTACACCTAACAACTAGTCAAATCAAATAGGCATTAAGTTTTAAGAAATTTTAATATGACCATTATTCTATATATTGTATACTTACGTCGATTTTGTCGATTGAAAGAGAGAGAAAGAAATAAAACATTCATCAAGCCAGCTAACGTCAACTCCAATATACAATAGAACGTTATAAAGATAGAATTCTAAAAAAAATTACACGTTAAAAAACTTTTGACATTATAAAATGACATGTAATAAAATATACATTTTCAACCCTATTAGTGGTCCACTGCTGAACCGGGTCTGCTGTCAGAGTGAGAGGCGTTTATATACACATCCGAGATATATATTTATACTAACTATATAAACGAACCTCAATACTCTGTAATATTTAAAAAGTAATGCTGGTTCTTTTTTTCAAATATCGCAAATGGCCGCCAGTGTGCGATGGCGTGTTGCGCGACACGCACGCCCCTAGCGGACGCGACGCGAGTTGGCGCGCGGTGACGCGCTCTAGCACGCGTGCCGCATAAACTCGTGTTTACTATGGATACTTTGGTACAGTGGCTCTCAAAGTTCGACTTATATCACGGTGCTTAAAGTTTGCATGTTTTTCAGCTTTTAGGTGCTTTTCGCCTACCCTGTGAGGGACCTGACTTGATGGTATAATAATAGTAATAATAATATATCCTTAACATTCTCTCTTGGTCGGTACATCGTTCTATATTCAGAGTCCGCTCAACATTCGATCGCGGCCCACACTTTGAGAAACGCTGGTCTAACAGCATTACTTCTATGGTTAGCGTATTAGTGATATATTTGGTTTTTCTTTATTATCTGGCTCATTTGATATACCAACGATTCTTACTCTGCACGGACAGATGCTTCTATTTTATTTCGATATATCTTCTTTAATATATAAAAAAAACTACGTGTTACAATGTTTGTCCGCGATGGACTGCTAAACTACTGGACCGATTTTGATCAAATTTCGCACACCGTGTGCAGTTTGGTACAACTTGAAAGATAGGATAGCTTTTATCTCGATTAATGATATAACTTTTCTTTTTACATAGTCAATGTTTCTACAATATTGTCCACACTTAGTCGGACAAAAATCGTGCGTATTTCTTTTATAATAATAGGTTTTCGTTTCACCCCGTGCTCACCTGCTAAGTGAGGTGCGGTCTATGAATCATGCTTGCTTCAATTGCTACGCGATTTTTACCCATACGAGATGCGGGTAGATATATATTTCTTTTCAACCCTTTTATTGGTCCACTGCTGGACCGGGTCTCCTCTCTTGGTGATAAGGATTTAAGCCATAGTCCACCACGCTGGCTGGGACTGATCGTTAGACTTCACACACCTCAGAAAATATTATACACTTTATAATATCTCTAAGGTGTGCAGGTTTCCTCGCGATGTTTTCC
>DWQT01003865.1:0-11918 GCA_018244895.1 Myscelus amystis hages | reverse complement strand
CCATAACACAGGCATTAAATTGCCTAATTTGGAATCAGATAGCCGTGTGTGGAATTGTCCTAAGATATTATATTATTTTACTAGACGAACAATTTGTAAATGTACGCAGTGAATACTCTTATGAGCAAATAATGCGATGTTGTGACGATGAATGTCGTTGGTCGGTGTTGGTAAGTTAGCCTGCTGCTTTTATTACCAGGGAGTTGTACGTCCATATCGCTACAAAACTCAACGTTCTACAGAGGCATATTTTGATAAACGTAATATAGCATCGTTTGAAGGTCGCGGTGAGCAATTTCTCGCCGTCCTTGCGATAGTGTTAGCAGTTCTTGTCGTTCGAGCAAGGTTATACGACAGAATAGCGTGTTGCGATAATTAAGTGGATACTTAATTGGTAACTAACGATGAAAAATAGTTACGGGCCTAATTTTTGTATGTAATAAAATAGGAAGAAATGTATACAGTGGTCTTCTAATATATGTATATAACGGCTAAACCGATTTTAACGGAACTTTCAGTGAAAGATAGAGCACTTGATAAGGCTACATATAGGTTAGAGTTTATTTATTAAAAATACGCAAAATTTTAATTTCCGTACGATAACTAATTAGCAACGCCCAGTACAGATATGAAATAGCCAACAATTTTTTTTCAAAACTAGACGGATTTATAAGAAATTTGACAAACAGATTGTCTGGGCATTCCAACAGGAGCGGAATCTCCACGGAACTTATATATTTTACAAGTAAGATATGTATACAATGTGTACACTACTATGCATTTGTATAATACTTTCCCATATAGGAGACCATAAGAACATATGTAATATATTCTGTTAATATACACGTATGATATTAAACAAATCCAGGTATGGTTCACCGGACGCGCTGCGTGTCGAACTGGGCCGTGCGGGCGACGGCTCCGTTGCTAACATATTGTATCGAATACGGAACGACTCGATGACTTTTTGTGCCATAAAGAGCGTAAAACGCTTAGCCGCGCTGCGACACCGCTACCCGTATCTAGCTACCTACCTTAGTAATAAGTCATCGCGTTTTGAATTTTCCATAAGCTTCACTGACTTTTTTTTCAAAATCACTATGAAAGACGAAAAGTATGCTTTGCATTTATTTCTGCTTTGTTACTCGTATGCTTATGTGTTGCGCAACTATTTCCATACGAGTTACAGAGTTGCAAAGATTGCATTGATTCATCGCATTCGTTGTATTAGACATATCGAGCTGTTACGAAAACGTGTCAAAGGTTACTATTACGTCCTGACCGTTACATGTTTCGTCGCTTGCATCTTTATCAGTAATCAATTTTGCGCGGCGTATTAGGTTAAATGGATAATAAATGCTCGATTGCCTGTCTAGCAACATTGTAATTCGGTAACGCACAGCTATATAATGATAACAGTGTTCGAGCATTCGATTAATATGTGGCTTTAACGTTAGAATTAAAACAAATCACAATATCTGTAGTTCCTATTGAGAGAGTGTCATCAATTTAATGAATAGATCCCATATTACCTGGTGTTTCTCTGTGTTCTTTGATGTGATTCATAAGCTGCTTCTCTTTGTGTTTTGAAAGGGCCTTCTGCAACTCGCTCTTCTGATTGAGGACATTCTTCCCTCTGAAATATGCAAGCGCCTCGCGTTAATACATGCATATTGTTAAAAGATTTCCTTATCTTATCTAATATACAGATAGTAGAAAAAATAAGCCACGTATATACAATATTACTTGTTTATAATAATTGATAATATTCGCTACGTAGACGACATATCGCACAATAATTCACGCTACCATATAAGGTAATGTTTAGTTCAACTGATAAAATGATAATTTAAATTATTTAATTGTGTTTTGATAGTTGTTACTATCACGTTGGCAAATTTAGCAAATGATCTTTTATATTTACGCATCAAATTCAGAAATCTGCTACGTTTCGTCGTATTTGAAACTAATAATACTGCTTAAAGAAATATAGTCTATTTTAATTTAACACGCCTTTCAATGGAGGTTTTTTAATAACGAATATATGTAATATGTATATAATATTCTGTCTTTCACAAAGAGCGAACATAATCTCACGCAAACATTTTCACATGTGAACAGTGACTATTAGCCGTTGACGTCAAAACAAATGGATTGTTTTATTATGCAGCTGTCACTTAAGACTCCGCGCATTTTTATTCCTGTTATATCGTTGCGCAATAAACATCACAAGATAGATTACAATATACGTTTATATTAATTACACATGTTGTGTTACATAAAAATGGTTTCCGCCTCAGACTTCCATAGAACATCTGGTGTTCAATAAAATAGTATCATGTCGTGAAGGACGAATGAATCATTTAGGTTCCGTATAAACACTCCCTTCAGATCCAAGTATAATAAATACCACTACCCTGTAGGTTACTATAACAGTCGATGCTTAATTATAGCGTATATTATTTATGGAAAAACACAATTAAACTCGTAAGGAGTCCGCTCTAAACATCAATTCCAATCTTAATGCTTTTATTAACACATTCGATAAGTAAAATGTACATCAATTGGTGCTTTTTTTTATTTATAAATTAATATTTATTTTCATTTAATTTTATAATTAAGTGTGATTGCCGTTTAAATGTAGTCGGGGCGATTTAATTTGACTAATTACCGTCAAGTTCACGGCACGGTGCCGCTCATATTAACGCCACGATTGCTGTTCAAATGTTGCTCTATTTCCATATTCGATGTAGGTTGACACGTCGAGAGGTCGTATAGCACTAAATCTTATTCAATTTACACTCTTTAAAAGCACATTCAATTATTTTTATAATATGTTGGCAGATCTGGTTCAGTGTAGTTACCCACCAGGAAATCTGTGTCTGTTACCTACATGTCTCGTGCAATTTTGTAATCGATATTGTCATAATTTCCAAAACGTAGATTGTAAACTAGATAAGTACCTAGTTGCGCTCTACAAACGTATCGGTTTTCAGGTAAGATGAATCGCGTCACGCGACCGATCCTATGAATATAATTAGTAACTCAATACAGTTAAATAACTAAAATGTATTTCAGACTTACGGGTGTTGTACTTTGATAAAGTTTAGTAGAGTCGTATATTATAAAAAGACAATTTTAATTTCATTTTAATGGTTGGGCAAATGTAATTTACAAGTGGTTACTGTATATACATGTAAGACTACTTTATGTAATATAAGGGATAGGTATAGTATAAGTAAGTAAACATGCAGTTGTACCTAGCGCGCTAAGAGACGTGTAATCCGATGAAAAGGATAATTAATATCTATTTCATTTCGATACATATGACAATTTAGCCATTATACAGAAATAATACGGATTGTGAACCATATTTACGAAGGACTCTTTATACAGAATTGAATTCCCGATCACGGCCTGAGAATTGCTTCCTTCCTACGGCAGTCGCAGGCGGGCGCGGAAATGAGGGACCAGGAGGCACCGATAGGCGCAAATGACAGGGAAATTGACTGAATCAACAGGTCAACGCGGCTCTCGAGTAATATTATTCGCCTACCGGGAGCGGGTCATTGCATAAATATGAATATCTCGCATTTACATTCACTGTTCCGCTAACGTTGAATATTTATTTTTGGAAAGCTCGCTGTGTAACAAACAAACGTGGTTTATGAATAGCGTTTGACTATATCTATACGGAGATATGTTAGCTAAAATGCGGTGCATGGAACGAGTATCACAAGTGCGGACGGAGCGACAGATGTTCAATAATTATAGCGAGTTGATAGGACTGGCGCAGGATGTCGTGCACCTGTGGCTTGAGAATTCGCACTGAGCATACTCCGTAAGTCGTCGACGCGCAAAAACTCATTTATAAACATTTGGTGCTACTTTACTTCGTTTGCCGTACACAAATTGAACCTTTACATTAATAGCTTATGTGTAATAAATAATTCTACCACACACACGAAAATAATAAGGATGACTTGCTGTATACATTTACATTATGAGAATATCAGCCATGAGAACGCAAGGAAATGTACTGTGATAAATGTCATTCAAATACGACTCCTACCTAATGGATAACTGAATTTGAAACAAATCACATACGATGTACCAAGGGCGCACGTAATATTACTAGTATAAAGATATTTTGAATTGTTTTTTGAAAAGATGGTGCCTAAAAAAATACAAACGAATTGAAACCTCCTCCTTTTTGTAGTCGATCAAAAATATTTGTGATGTTATAATCCTTCAGTATCACTATACTTTAGCTTTTCAGTTCAGCCTTTTCGCGCACAATTTAACTTTTTCAGTTCAAACATTTGTTGCCTGTTTTTATCAAGTAAAGATACCGGTTACTAAAGGAATATATCACGACTGTCATGGCTGTCCTAAAGTTTATCTGAAGAAGCTTTTTGTGAGAGACACAAAGTGCTTTTATAAGGAGCGTCCTTAACAATGAACAAGGACACCTGCGCCGGACAGAACACTTAAAATATTTAAAAAATGAAATTTTAAAAAGTGAGCCACAGATAGCGCTCGTTTGAAATGTATTGTTTACAGTCCGTGTTATGCTCTTACGAGCCATAGGTTACAAGTAATGGTCTCGACAACGTCGCTCCACTCTCAACGCACGTAACTCGGTAATAAAAACGTTTTCACACTTCATGTTAGTGTGTGAAATAATAAGATTATATCGGTGTGACACACGGACATACAGACTAGACTGTCCGTTAACAATGTCAGATAAAAATGGATCTGTTTCTGTTATACCGCAAGCATTCGATAAGCTAAAGCTGGTAGAGCGCGCAATGGCGGTTACGTAACGTGGCCTACGATAATGGCATCCGACATACGATAAGGCAAAGTCTAGGTTATCAAACGCTGATACCAAATATTTGCGTTGCTCACAATAAAATACCAGATTATTTTGACCTGCGTAACAACTTATAAATATACATAGGCATGTTTCAGCCTCATGATATAACGTTATCAAGACTTAGATCAAAAATCTATTTTATAAATGTCAAAGAAATCTCTAATGCGACGTGAACAAAAATGGATTTTTTTAAGCTGTTTAGTAATTTATTCACTTAAAATTTTTAGAGAAATTTATTAGATTAAAATGTATTCTATTAACTATTTCAAACCTAACCACAGTCTCTGCTTCTGTGATAACTGAAATTGAAAAATGTATACCGATAACTATTACATACATACCCGTTAGGGACCTGGCGTAATGGTTATGGTTATGTATGTATTACACACCGGCTAGTATCAGTATTAGAAAATCATTATCATACTACATATTAGTCACATCCTCTCGCATCCTTATCCACCCATCAGAGAGTATTCAACGTATTTCTACAAATAAGCGGACACAAATGTAAAACCGACGTGGTAGCAATGTACTATTTTAAAAATTGCATGTTCATTATGACAGACCATTTGGCGCCAGGGTTTTCGCAACCGCATTAACAATACAATAAACTCGAAGAGAATATTATATAGATACTTCCACAAATGTGTGTACTATGTTATAAATAAAGCACTTTGACGATCTCTTCTAGAAATGTCCGTTTTGATATATCGAAAAGGTTTCCACCGTTATTAAAACTATTCGCTAAACAATACTCGGTGCTAGGTTCGTGAATCGAATGTCTTACATCCTCTGATTGAAGAGCAGTTCACGGTGCAAGTCCATTCTCTGGGGGCTCTCTAGACAGGGATTGGGCAGCCGGCGCGGGGCGATCAGGCCGTCGCCGAGCCCCGCCTCGCCCTCCTGCACCATGTCCGCGCCGCCCGGGCCTCCTTCCGACAGCAGCGTGCTCAGGCCCTCCCCGGCCGCCGCGCTCAACGCGCCCGTCGACAACACTGAACACAACAGAAAACAATAATAATAATATCTCAGGACAATTCCACACACGGCCACCCGATTCCAAATTAGGCAATTTAATGCCTGTGCTATGGTAACCGGACAGCTGATGGATTATTTATTAATGTAATTGGAGTTCGCACATTCTGAAATTAAAATACAATCACAGAATAAAATACGAACACGTAATACAATCAGTTGCTTAAAGTTTAAATGAATCAGAGGTGATATCACCAGTGTTACGCGACGCGCATCTCTAAATCGATTGTACTAAATGGATGCATTAATTGATTCTTGAATTAACAGTGAGTGGTTCTAATAATTGAGATTAATTAATTTTTCGTATTAAGAAATATTCCACCACCAAATTTTGTGATAACTTAGAAAGAACAAATTAAAAATTATAAACGAGTGACGTCGTTGGCAAATCGCAAATCAACATTATGATGATTAACCTCCGCATGTGTGGAAATATATTCATTTTAAAACGTTAAAAACTGCACTTTCAATTCCGCATGAGTGAACAAACTGCTATTAAAATTTCACAGTATAAGTAATAAAGCGTAGTTTTCATAGTCGGCATATTTTATTTCTCTGGAGCAAACGTATAAATAGTGTATAGTAATATAACGTAACAAGTAGCGAGCAGCAACTCTACTGCTCCGGTGGTTAAATTGCATGCACATAAGTAGTCACTTCTTCCAATATCGGTCTCGTTCGCTGGCTTGCGCTATGAATAGTGAGGTTTTGTTTATAAAGGTATTGTTTCTGCTGCGACCCCATTTCCTGAGTGGCGCGGCGAGATTGTGACGCAATACCGATCTCAGGTTAATTATTGCAACGCCGTTTCTTTCCCTCATCTCGGGACAATAACCGTTCCGTGATGAAACGTCCCGGCAAAGCCCGAGCGAGTGGCCGCGCCGTACTCCACTGTTCGCTCCTGGGCTCCTGCTCGTTATCGCACGCCACGACCTCGTTTCCACCACTCAGGACAAACGGAAACGACACAATTGTGAACTTTAAAATATCAATTTTACTTGCTAATATACTGAAACGTTGAAATGTAAATATATTGCTTATTCACAACTTAAAAAATTGCTAAGAGAAAACATTCCAAATTAACCTTTTACTAATATGAACAAGTATCAAGTACTGAGAAACGTAGATCTAAGAAAATATGGATTTAGTGATATGTGATTTAAATCATTTACAGGCATTCCGCACTGTACTGGTTCCATCGTCCTCTTCTGTTCTACAACAATAGGTATATACCATATTGGATTTTTTTAAAAATTAGTCATAGTGCCTTCTTCTATGGCAAGTGCAGTATTAATTTTAAGGTGTGTTTATCGCGACGTTGAATGGTGTGGATAGAGTAGTAACGTCGAAGTACAAATAATGAGCACTTGTAGATACCGTTCCGCGCTTTCTGCTACTTCGTTGAATTGGGCAATGTACTGTAGTTTGATAAAGCTAAAGGCATTGAGATAAAATGATTACGACAACTGCGAGCAGACTCACCTATTCACATATTTTATTGAACTATAAAGGAATGAAAAACGGTGCTATCTTTAATCATATATATAAAATTCACGCCTATTTCTGAAATATATTTAATTAGGTCATTAAATGTCAGATTTCTAAAGCAGTCATGAATACATTATTTTGTAATCAAAAATGTGTTTACAAACGTGAGACTTGCTATACAGAGCCAAGTAGGTTTTGCAAGGATCGTGTCACGATTGATTTTGAAAGTTGAATAATACACAAGACCCACTCAATTCAAGTAGGACTGATCCTTCCTTAGTTAAGTACTTGTGAATGTAGGTATAACATAGTATCCATATTAACGTAATACTTGAAATACTGATTTTTCAAATATTAAATAATGTGAAAAAGCCAAAAGTTGTCCCCACTTGATTTTGTTTTCCCTAGTGTACAAATTTCTCTTTTGTTGAATTAACACGTCACAAACACGCTAGTTGCTTAGTATTTTAAGCCAAAATACAATATAAACTTTAATTCCGCCACATGTCCAATGTCAATTTAACTAGGTATCATAGATATTCTTAAAGGGCAGTCTTGTGGCATAAATTGATTATGACAAACCTGTAAAAATAATCTAAGAAATATAAAATCCACGAATAATATACGTAAAAACGTAGTTAATTCACAGTGGCGTCCGGTTTCTCCAAACAGGTACCATAAAACGAACATAAAAATAAACATTCATTAATGGTTCTTCAGAAATATACACGATCTATCGCGATCGAAGAGGTATTTTGAGATTTCTGAGTATAGGACCGTTGTTGGCTCCATCAAGTTTTGTTCAATTAAACGCATAGACTGACTACAAAATTTCAAAATATTTCATCCGATTATAATGTCAACTATTCGATAATTTGATTGTACTAAAGCAATGACAGCACAAAAATCCCACAGTAAATATATAAGCTTAAATTATAAAAAAAAAATGTAAAATAAGGAAGGAAAACGCAACATATTAATTCGTATTAAGCAGATGCAGGTAAATCTCCGAATATCTTCAACCATTCACTGAATCACCAAACATTTGATGATCAATATACTCGTAGTTAAAATGCATCATTTTAAGTATAAACTTTATTTTACATTATTAGTGCCTGAGTCAGAGTTAGTCAAATCGCAAACTATTGCCACGATAGGCTCCAGGACGATTTTCATAACTAGGAAAAACTTTAAACGAAGGAAAATATTGTTGGGAGTAAAATTTGCAAATGGTCCTAATTGCTATTTCAACATAGTTTTTGTTGAAGTTTGCGAAGGACGACTTTTTATGGGTCAAATTACAATTATTTATTTAGTTACAAGGAAAATGTCTTAAGATTCAAGTGTAATAATTTCTGAAACAAAACTTACATCAAAGGCGTAGTGTTTCACGCGTGTATTACGCAAACGTAATTTACAGATTATATTAACCACGAAGATAATAAAATCTTAATGGAGTTACTTAACGCTTATTTCAAAGAAATATTAACAGCGTTTGATTTGTTAACTCATATTATAACTTAGATAGAAATAAGGGTAATAATAAAAGGTAAACACCGGATTATTGAACATTCCTTATTGGTGAGAGTGGTTTTTCTATAATACGTTTGATGCTATACCGAATGAGTGGTTGCAATAAATGCGTTAAAATGAAAAATTATATTACTACTATTTAAGGAATAATAAACTTCAAAAACAATATCAGCTTTGTACAAAATATACAGAGTCGTAAATTTTGTTACGACTCGATTAAAATATTTCACTAATACTGCCGGAGAAGTGGATTTTTGTTGGTCATACATCTTATTGCTGACTACAAACACGTATCCAAGATATATGCATATGAATATTTACTTAATTCTCTGTATGTATATCTATAGGACACACTGAAGCGTAGGGCTGTAAGTGTGAAGGGAATACTTTATGAATACGGAAGCAGACAATCAAAATGAATGAGTGCCCTTGAAATGATATTCCTTTATGTGGCTCTATTTATGCTTATGAGACATTTAATAAGAACGAGAAATAAATTAAAAAAGCAACGTCATTATATATAGCGAAAGTATTCCAATATCGCACGTCAATATCCACAATGGTAGTTTCAACGTCGATAGATGTTCTGCCATTTAGTGACCCCTGACCTACAGATTGCAGGTATTTTTAGAACCCCATCCAGATTGCTTCAGCGAGGCCGTTCCGGTGCTCATTTGCTGAAACAATTGACGTCATAGCGCGTCTGAAGGCCAGATCGTTAATCTTGTAAACAACGACGCTAGGTACGTAACAATGGGTACGGCGAGGGGAGAATTTTACCTACTCCAATAAAACATTGGCGATCTTATAACTATTGTGCATAAGATATTCGTTGGGAAGACTTAGGAATACTCCTATTCCACATATATGTTTTCTATTTTGGTTATGTAGTTAAATATCACATGCAACGAATACTTAATTGCACAGTATATCAGATATATGCTTGTGTAATGTATGTTATGACATTATATTTACTAGCTACTAATGTTTTAACTTATATTGATGACGGCTCAACCGAAATATAACTGATGTACAATTTTAATTTCTAATGTTTATTTATTCTTAAGCAAATAAAACTGTCGAGAGCACAATGTAGAGCGCGAGTTTCTAGATGGGATTGTAATGAATACTTTGCTCAACAGTTTCTCTTAGTTATTTCCACGTTGGCTTTTAAGAAACCTATATGGAATGCTCTTTTCATTCTGCGCTTGGAATTCACGAAGTCCTTTCTTCATGCACATTATGCTTACACGTGGAAGCCAAGACATTTTATGTCCAAAATACTTCATAGTACATACATGTTTAGGCAACCATTGTCACCAGTAATACCTAAATATGAAAAAAATTGTACCACACTATAGTAATAATTAATAGCAAACTTCCCCCTTCTATTGTTACACAAAAACCAATAGAAAATGATTTGATTAATAAACAAAATTGGGAATTGTTTACAGATTCTACATAAAAAATTCTATATATTAAGTTTAGATATTAGCCACATACACATGGTACAAAATTTTGTCATTAAAAAGGAGAAATAATTTAAATATGTGGACATCGGTTGACATCAATGCCGTGGCACAATAGGGGAATTTTAATCCCGTCGTTCAGTGCCAGCCGTCATTAAAGAGATTGGATCTCTGGTGTCGTTTTGACCGAGAGGGTTAGTCGTGGGCTACCCTTTTATATTATGGACGGCAATAAAAATCCTTAGGAAATTGTTTTCCATACCCACCGTTGAATCATTCGATTTGTCCAAAAAATTTCAATGACATGCTAAGTTTATTCTTAAAATAATTAAAATCAAGTTCCACCCTTAAAGTTAAACAAAAGCCGAAAGTCTTTCAACTAACTTCCACTATATTCATATCTTCGTTGTCAGTGACCATTTGAGTCAACATTCAATTATCGATTGTAAAAGTTTTATTTTATTTTACATAATTGTAGCCTCAGAAACTGTTCTTTATCGATTTAACTTCACTGGCCTCGTGGTTGGAGGGCCTTAGCGTAAAATCCGACGTCGTGGGTTCGATTCCCACCCAGAACTATGTATATGTATATTTGTGTGATCACATTTGTTCATTATGTATTTGAGAGTAATGAAATATCTAAATAAGTATCACACCGTACATATATTTATGTTAATGAAATGAACACGGGCATTTATTTAATTGCCTAATTTGGTATCAAAAAACCGTAAGAACAATTTTCCTAATGATTATTAGGTGTTATGTTTTGTTTCTTTTCCTAACTTTCCAAGCCAAGTCCTGTCTACCGTAAGTATAAACTTTATATATATAGCATATACATGTATAGCTTGTCCTTACTCATAACAGCAGGCACTTTCAATTGTTTCAATTTGATACATTCATACGAAAAGCCTAAGTAGGTAAACGCGTGAGAAAATTTTTATTCTCAGGAACTAAATCGCTTACAAGGCTAGAACATAATATTGTTGAGTTTTCTTGGTAATTGTCGTACACTATCAACACTTTACATTAACCTACATTCGTCAGGTGTCTAATAACTTGCAAGTGATAGGTAACGACAGTGGAGATTGATGCTTTATAGTTTTAGTCGGTAAATCAGATTACTGTCCCGGATGACTCCACTGCTCCGGCTAGGAGAAACTAACGATGTTAGGCAATCTGGAGCTCCCGATCATAATTATGCTTAAACTTAGTCTAGCTTAGGCAGGATGGAAATATAGGACACTATTAAACTTATAACGCGATTACACTTCCATGTACTAAGATAGAAAATCGTATTATAAAGTTGTCGTTGTTGAAACTGTTGCATTATAATTCAAGTTAACAATCTTTACTAATGCACTTGCGTATGATATTTTAGTTATCAAAAACATTCATTCACCGACTGTACCTGTTTCTACGTGTATCAAAAGCTCGGTCTTTGTTGCGGACATAAAAAGCTGTTCCAATGATCGCATTGTTTAACATTCAGACTGATGGTGGATTGTTTTAAG
>DWQT01003864.1:0-11919 GCA_018244895.1 Myscelus amystis hages | reverse complement strand
GGTACCAACCACGTCCCACAATACGCATCGCTAATACAAATACAGGAACTGATAATTTGTAGAATACTGTAGTGTAGCATACCGCAGTATACTAGCACCCTATGGTGGTACCAACCACGTCCCACAATACGCATCGCTAATACAAATACAGGAACTGATAATTTGTAGAATACTGTAGTGTAGTATACCGCAGTATACTAGCACCCTATGGTGGTACCAACCACGTCCCACAATACGCATCGCTATTACAAATACAGGAACTGATAATCTGCAGTACACCGTAGTATACCATAGTATACTAGTGCCCAGCATAATACTAGCATTAGGAACCACCCAGTGACAGTTCGCCGCCGGCAGCTGACACAATAGCGATTGTTCTCCGACCACGCGAACTGACCAACCCCCAGCCGACCCCCTTGTTATTTATCGTGCGCAATTACAAGCTGTGTAAAGGAATGTTGAGATAGCGGAAATGTTATGAACAGATATCATTTAATAGAGTCTTGTAAGCGAAGTCGGCATAATTTAGGTTTGGTTGGGGCTTGATAGCTGCGAATTTGCTCGCGTTTTGTTATTTGACAGTTTTTTCAATCTTTTATTGGTCATAGATTCATAGTGAGTGGGTTTAATGCTTTAAACTACCACATTAATCATGTGTGCAGTGGCATACATCACAAATATTACGCCTAAACTTTTATAAGCGATTGATCTAATGCAAAAAAATCAAAAATGTTATAACTTAGTAATTTTTTACATTTGCCTTTTTTCACCAAATTTAGTGAATAAAATGTTACGTTGTCAGGTTTCGAACCTAATACCTAGCATTTTCTACGTTCTTACCTACTACGCCGAAGCAATCTATTGGATTGGGTGATACTGACCTTGCGTGATTGAATTGTAACATAGCTATTGATTACATCTTACTCGCATGTGTCCTAACAAACAAAACACGGGGAAAAACACGAGAGAACTCACTTGTTTTCCTCTGATCCCGGATGCACAAGTCAAATCTCATGAGACATCTTTTATACAGCTCGTTTGTGTCATAAAAAGTGGTGTTCCTCCAAATCATTCCGTCCATTTATTACCAAGGACACTGAACCGAGAATCCAATAATTACGCATTAATTTTATGTCAATACAAACGAGATTTGACTCGAACAACAAAAAGGATTGTACCCAAGAAAAAAACCATTCGTAATTCTGTGATTACATCTGATTATTGCTCTTCGATAATAGCGTTATGTTCCATTATTCTTTGACCCACCCCGCCCCGCTCTGGTCTTGTGTGCTAGACGGCGGAGGGGTAAGTGAATGTTACCCGTAGGCCCGCGAACGGTTCACAGTAAAGGTTACCGCGGCAAAACGACTGACAAGCAATGACGATTCACAAAAGGCTACCTTGTATGTCAGAGGCGTCACGACGCCGTACACCGATTTTCTATAATTAGAGGCACAAATTAAATAAATTAAAACATAATACGCTTTTTGGGTAGCGATTTGATTATAGTTACGGATGCTCGTTCTATGTGCCTTAATGTCAATGTCGTGTATTGTTTTGTTTGCAATGAATACGCGGTGCGACCGCTACGCTCTTTATGGTAGGTACTCTGACCATCCAAATGTTTTAACACTACTCTTGTTAGTGATTTTGATCGCTTGATTGCTGTAACCGTTTTTACAGCTGTTGAAGCCTGGCTTAACGTGTTTCCTGAAGCACGGAAACGCTACTGGTTTGCGATTAACTCTGACCGTTTCCAGTATTTTACTCCATATTAGGAATACAAGGCGCGAGTATTCAACGAAAAAAAAAGCGCTTGCTCTGGTTTATGATAATTTCCTAAAATGAGAAACATAATCGAGTTCGACATTCAAAAATCAATACCAAATGTCGATATATCGAGTTTAAAAATATGTGTATAGATTGTTTTCTAAAAAATATCGATATTTTGGTATATTAGTGTCAACTTGGTATATTTACAATTCGAATGAAATGATTGTATCACCGCACACCTGGGTCCACTGTTTCCCACTACGATTCGCATCGGCCTTTTAAATGCTTGTTTGTGAGGCTATCAACAGTCACCTTAGCTCACAGATGGCAGTTTGTTACTCTATGGTTGGTTTGAATCAATTTTTTCATCGTAAAACAATCGAACGTACGAGAAATATGCAATCAATGTAACCCGTGAAGCGATCGAACGCGAATGAATAGTTAGCGTGAATAATTTTGGTGAATTTCACAAACACGAGGCCGATACCTCACATAATGTTTGCCATTTACCCAAATTAGCTGTGAGGTGACGGACCTCACACGACTCGAGCGCAGTTTCACTAAACTATCCGTGAGGTTCCTATGCCATAATCGTAATTTTTTAACTGCAATCCATCAAGAATATTATAATTTTTCATATTATCGCTACTTATAATTTAAATTAGTTAGGCATAGCTGCGTTTTCCCATGTTGCGGCTTAACGCGCTTATTAAATTCATTGAATAATGCCCAGTTCTGGGTAAGGTAATAAACAGTAATAGCTTAGTGATTCGAAATTTAGTCTTCCGCTCCGATTGTCTGGGTTCATATCCTGGCATACACTTCCGACTTAACAAGGTTACAGACGTCACGAATTTTAAAATTTTTAACTTCACTCTATTTAGCGGTAAACGGTAAGATTGTGAAGATACCTGTGTATCTTAGAGTATGTCATGAAGTATAAAGTATTTTCTGAAGTAGGTATGTGAAGCCTGCCAAACCACACTTCTCCAGCATTGTAGACTACGGCTTAAAAACCTCCCGTTATAAGAGTAGATTCGAGTCCAGCAGTGGCAAAATAAAATGGGAAAAGAATACTAGGTAAAATATTCTATAAATAGATAATATGTATATGTATACAGTTGTTGTTTTCATCAAAATATAAAGATTACTAATTTAACTTATATTTCATCATTAAAATCGGATTATCATTTAATGTTGTTTAGCATACCAAATCTCTTAATTTAATTAATGCAACATAAAAATAAAATATGAGTCACGTATAATAAATTCAAATTAATCGACATTTAACTCAATAAGAATTGATGATCAATGAATTTTAATGACGACTTCATTATCATGCATTAGTCACTTTGCAATTTGTCGGATTGCAGTGTTCGACTGCGACATAGAAAAACAGTGAACACCGCTAATTACCCGGACACTATCGTAAGCGGGCCGGCGGTCGCCCGCTCGTTTATACAAATTGACAAACGCACGATCAAAGGCGGCTGGATATTTCAATAAAACAAATTGACTAATAATGAACAGACCGACCTGTCGTGAGAAATTCTATGTTAACTATAACTTTTACAACTGCAGTGTGGCCCTTAAAACGGCGGAGAGTTTGAACGCTCACGCTAACGCTTATGGACAGAAACACGAGACTAGAGTCCTTTTTGCAACAAAATGTTTAGAATCATATAAATACTAGCTGTAATTTCGATCCTGTGAGAATGACGCTATAGTAAGTAGTGTATATATTGCCCAATAACCTCTTCTAACTTCCAGTAAAAGTTCTATTATAATCGGTTCAGCCGTTCCAGACATTAATCCGGACAAACAGAAAGACAGAAAATAATTTAAATAAAGTTCTTTCTGCGTTTTGCTGTTGTGTAAATAGCATTTTGAAATCACAGGCAGATACTTCAAGTTTATTTAGATGTACTGACAGAGGTCGGGATTCATTGGTTAAAGGGAATTGAAACAATCCTATGTTTTCCACATAATTTTGACACATTTAATGATTCATCATTATTTAACAAAAAATTACCGTCCTGCTCGGATGATTGTCTAGACAGATCTGTTTTCAGAACGAGAAGGGTTAAGGCCATAAACCACCACTTTGGCCACAGGGCTTGGTACACTTCAGTAATGTTTCCTGACATTCAACAACGTGGGATATATTTGGAAAAAACTTACATAGCATTGGTGGCAAAAAAATAGTTTAAACTTCGCTGATTTAATGGTGTCGAACGAAAACGCGACTTTTACAGTGAGAAACCCGCCCATTTTGGATTCGTCACGCAATTTGTCAATCAATTCCCAGTCGCCGTCAATACGTCGTCCGGACTCCATTAAATGTCAATTTTGATAAAAAAAAAAACCTCTTTACGTTCGCCGCTCGCATATTAATTCCTATAAAATTAATAGCGATGACAAATCCATTAATTCGAGTTGCTCTCGACTGGTTTCATGTTTGTCGGCGTTTGTCGGTGTTTGTCGGTGTCCGTTTATGTCGTGTTCTGGTTGTCGGACGGCTTGTTTACACGCTATATCACACAATTTTGGTGCATTTGTAATTATTCATGTTACCCGTTTTGCTAAATCAAAGATATATTAATTATTAATAACTGGAATCCATAACATGAATATGGAATTGAAATTTCAGTTATATTTAGTATTGTTCGCAATTTAAATATTGTTGTACACTTAAGAAGAAAAGGCTTTTACAGTCTGCAATAGAAATTCTATCGTTAATGAATTCAGTTGTTTAGAATTGTAGGCTCGTTTTTTACTTAGTGATGAAATACGAGTATGAACTTTGATGTAACGGTGAAGAAAGGTATCGTAAATAATACGCACAATGTAAGCGCACGCAAAGCATTTGCCATAATGTTCTACCATTTGTTTAGTCGTAAACTTTATTTAAAACTTGCAAATAGACAAATTCGCCATGAATAGACAAATATATTTATTTTAAAATCACTAGTTGTTACCTGCGGTTTTGCCTGGTTAGTTAAAACAATTTATATTGTGCTTTCATCATATCGATATTGTAAACGTAACGTCATCTATAGCGATATTAATTAAAACACGTTTTCCGTCGAAAACCAGAATTTTTCATTTCAAAAATTAACCTATATCACTCGCCAGTCCTCTGTCTGTCTCCATGCCAAAATACGTAGCCATCGGTTGCTCTGTTGTCACATTAAAGAAAGACAAACGAACAGACAATTGCATATATAATTTTCATACAGCTCACCACCTGGTAGGTATAAACATTGCTTACAAAACAACACCATACCGTCGTATACGATAATCGATTCTAGTGTGTATCGATTCGAGGGAGCAATTAAAACATTCTATGGATTCCAGCTACGAGCCACCAAATTGTGCGTGGATAAAGATTTTATTGGCCACATACCATTAATATTTATAACATGACCGTTCTGGCCCTGTAACCCAAAAACCTTTCCATTTGGAATGTTTTTTTTATATCTACACCTCCTTTTACATACATCGCTCGTTTGGTGGCGTGTTGGCTATCCTGATACTAAGCTGGAGGTTCCAGGTTCCAAGTTCGAGTCCAGGACGAGCGTGTGTGATGAGCACATTTGTTTGTTGCGTGCCTGGATGTAATCAAAATGTCTGCTTAAGTGTTATAGTATCTGGCCACTAGAGCATATACCTAGTTTGGCATCAGATGGTAGTGTCTGAAGATATTATTATTATGTTATATAAGATATTATTATTATATTATTATATTATATTTTTTCTATGTGTGTGTGTGTATTTCAAAACACATACTATATATAGTACATCAGCTGTTTCATTTTAATGTTCTGCCATGTTTTTTGTCATTGTCGTTTCACCCTTTTAGTGGTCCAAAACTGCACCAGGTCTCCTCTCACCTAATCCACCAGGCTGGCCGAGTGCGGATTTGTAGACTCCACACACTCAGAAAATATTATACATTTTGTAATATTTCTACCAGGTTTAGTTTGGGATAACTTATTTAGGCTATTTTTAATGATTTTCTCAAACCTTTAAAACAAAACAAAACAAATATCATACCAAGCTACGTACAAGTTTTGGTTAGATGTCATGTGTGTTGTCTGTAAATATTTTAATTTCCCAGGAGAGTCGTACGTGAATCGAGTATCAACCTATAAAGGACAGACTAATATCACTTGAAAGCGATGTGTTTTGTCTATATATTACTCACAGTGCCGTTAGGCTGGTATGGTAATTTGAGCAACTTTTTAATGCATTCCGCGTCCGAGATGACGTCCACCTCGCCCACACAGTCGGGGAACATGTGAGCCATTCTGAAACTGTAAATAAATAGCACATTATATTCTGTAACTGTAACATGTTCCTCTATTGCTGTATAGAATTCATTGGCATGGCATGTAAAGTGAATTGTTTTATAAAAAGAAACTGAATAATTTGGAATATCGTAAGGATGAAGGAATTAAATTTTGTATGCATGAAGAGAGTGATGGATGTGGATGAAGCACTTTGGCACTTGGTGCACCCTGCCTACCCCGTTAGGGACTTGGCGTGATGTTTATGTATGTATGTATTGTAAGGATTATGGAAAGAATATTATCTTTAAGATGAATCAAATTGTGAACCAATTTATCAGAATTGATTGTTATTTATATGGTTGTTGTTGAGGGCTAGATAGACCCTCTCACTTATGGTATAAGTAATACAGAGTTCTCTATCTAGTTACATTGTGTTACATATATATTGTGGAAGAATACTGGCTACCTGAGAATACTGGCAGGACAGTGTAATGGAATATTCGGGCAGAGGTGGAAAAAAGAAAAAAAAACAAGAAACAATCATTATTTGTTTAAGAGGCGAAAATGATTGTACACAAGAATAATTAAAGTTAAAAGGCTTTAAATTATCTATTTGCTTTGTATACATACTGAGCAATTAATTTATCCACTGCATATTAATATTTTTTCTGTAAAATCAATATGATGACTATGAATTATTGGCCAATTAATATGTTTATTCCAACAAATACCTAGACAGTCCAGTGCCTCTCGTGAGGATCTGCTTCAGGCCGTAGGAATCAATGCTGCCCCAGTTTGAGGGTGGTAGATTCAGGTCTGTGTTGCATTGCAAGCGGGCGTACCCCACAGGGCTCTGGAACGCCGTGTACTTCACCACCGCCGTTGATTTGACGTCTGGCGACGGACTGCGAGCCTTAGGTTTAACAAGTGAAACTTAATTATGTACATTGTATTAGAGTAATTCAAATGTTTTGTTTTAATTATAGACGTAGACTCTATTAAATTTATAATAATTCATATAATATTACTCATGCTGCTTAAATGTCCAGATATTTAAGAGCTTAGATATACTTAAATACAATTTACGTGATGTTACTTTTTTTTACAATTTACGTAAACTTGATCGTATAACATTTCTTTTATATCCAAAAATAAAATTAGAATGCATTTAATCACAACAGGGGTAAACCAATGAAATATAACAATATTAGAATTAATCATTAGGTACGCAAGTTACCGAGGCCCGTTTGTATTCATTTTCCTTCTCGCACTCCTCCATTTCCAAGATTTTGGTTAATTTTTCCTTATTTCTCAAATATTTGCTTTCGCTCTTTCTAGAATATTATACACTTATAATAAAACGGCGAAAATCAACAACATGCCTGCGGTGGCTGCGGTTAAATCATCAGATTCTAATAGGATTGTCACGTCAATGTCAGTGACAATGTCAAACTCATTGTGTCACTTCCATATGTTCCATTTTATGATCTCGTTTACGTTACAAACTAAAAAATAATATTGAAAGAAGTTGGTTTTATACTTATAGACAATTTGAATTCATAAACCATAAGTGGATATTTAATTATAAAGCTAATATTAAATAGATTCATGAGTGCGGCAGGTGTGTTTAAAAAAAAAAAGAAGGCGTAATTAATTTTACATAAAATAGAAACAGGACTTAAACTGTACTTAATGTATTAAAATAAATTGTAACTAAGAAATAAAATTTGTTAAATTATAGTCTCAATTAAATAAGAATCTCGTCGAGGATGGAAATATTTTTTCAAGAAAGTTTTAGTCTGTTCCTCTAATGTGTTAATACATTAGGTTTATCTGTACTCATTCACGTCACGACTCGAACCGGCCATTTTCGCCGCTTCTGTGTCAATATCGCGTATAGTCAGCCATTTTCTTGTTTAATGCGATTGCTAGAACTGAAGACTGTCTGTGCATTGTCGACGGTGGCAATTTGCTGTGAAAAATTAAGTGAATCACATCAATTTACAAGCTTCTCTGTTTGATTCTCTTCGGTAAGTAGTCGTATTTACTAAATTGTCTCTCATACCACTGTTAAATGTATTTTTTTCGAAAAATCGATAGAAAGCGGCCTTTCGTCATGCATTCATTTTTTGGAACGCTAGATGAGCTTCTTTCGTTTTGTATTAACTTTCATCCATTCTAGTTTATTAACAATGTTAGTCGAGGTGCTAAGCATTTAAATACCATGGTTAAAAATAATACGCACAAAATATGTTGACGTACATTAGTTAACGGGTCTTTGTGTCTTGTTCAGACATTTGGCACCGATGTGAAAACTCTTTTAACTGCTCAATTAACCTTTCTAACTGCGTCGACGCTTTTAGTGCGTGTTACTTAGTAACTTTTAAATGCCACGTATAGACTGCACGTACATTACTAATTATTGTAATGTAGGTCTTACACTTATGAAATGTCAAGAAACAGTACATTTCTGTACACTCATGCTAATAAAGCCCAAGGGGGCCCAAGCCCAATATGTTGAGGGGAGGATAATGGATAGAAAATGTAAATGCCGTTGAAGGGGTTGAAATATACAGGCAAAGGCGTGGTCTGCGGGTTTCGGACCCTACATAGTTGAACGCTAATTCTTACAAATTCATAACAGAATAATGTTAAGTGTGATCCTGTACTGCAGGCTTCCAATGTTACCACTTTTTAGCGTTTGGTGTTAGTGAATGAGTTATTTAAAAATTAAAATATTCATGTAAACCCATGCAACTTTTACACATTTAAAAAACCCTACACAACATTCTGTAGTAATAAGTTTCATAATATATTCGAATTATTTACAAAAGTTACATTTTACAAGTTTACAGATTTAAATAACTAATGCTAGCCTCATACATTAGAAAATCGTCTAATAGATCTTTACTGATATTTTTGATACTTTGATAAAGAAAACAACCCCTGACGTCAACTACAACGCCATCTGCCAGTTGTAACTAGAGCGGAAACATTCCAAATTAATCCCAGGCAGGCAAAAACACATGATAATACACTTTTATTATTTTTATTATCTGCCTGCCCCGTTGGGGACTTGGTGTGATGGTTATGTATGTAAGTAAAATAAAACACATGTTGGAATCACAAGCAAGACAAAACTTTTATTTTTCTATACCTCTGTACGCCCACAATTCTTATAATAAATCAGAGTGTCAGAATAATAATAATAATAATATCTTAGGACAATTCCACACACGGCTATCTGATTCCAAAGTAGGCAATTTAATGCCCGTGTTATGGTAACCAGACAGCTGATAAACATACATATATACATATTATATAATACTTATATAGATATTTTTATTACGACCAGACAGAACAAACAAATGTGCTCATCACACAAATGTTTGTCCTGGGTGAGCTAGTTTGTGTGCTGTGTGAGCTAGGTTTGAGCTAGTTACTATAAGCGAGTGAGGAATATAATTTTCAAGAAAATTTAGTCATAATCACGTTTTACATATTTACGATCCATTCCCATCAATATTCATTCCAGCGTGATCCATCAAATACTTGAATATTCTAGAAGCGTGCACGACGCGCTCTGCGCCAATAAAATCTTTACTGCTATCGTCTCGCGTCTTCCCTTTATGCATGCTTGAGCCAGTTCGCGTATTGAAACGCTTTCCAACTACTGGCACAGTTTTACCGTGTCTGTATGGTACAGGAAACTAAAGATAGCACGGCGTCTCTTTAACCTGGTTAAAGTAAGACATAAGAAGCTTTAAGAGTTCGGTGATGCAGTGAAAATGCATTATGTTATTTATCTTAAATCTTGTTATGCTTTTTATCTTATTTATCTGAAATCAGATGCTGCGTGCGAAACCTGTACTATAATAAGTGTATTGGTATTCATCATACAAATTTTTAACCTCGCCGAGAATCCAACCCCAGTCCTATAGTCAATTTGCTGCTTAGTGACAGCATAATTTTACTTCAATCTGTATAAGGATTTACATAGGCTGTATATGTGATTGTATTTTGAAAGATTTCTATACTTTATCACTCTTTTAACGTAAACCTTTGTTTTAATACTAAAAATAGACTCTTCTCTATGAATATGAAGAATTAACACTCTATACTGCCATATTATAAATAGGTATATTTTACACGTCTATGAAACCAGGGAGAACTTTTACTTATCATACAGGTTTTCTTACGATATTTTCTTTCGGCGTTATTTCGAGTGGTATTTAAATTTTACTTATAAACCGTGCGGTGCCAGGATTTAACCCAGACTCCTCAAAGTGGGCAGCTGAAGTCAGAACCACTAATCTGTCACTGTTTATACATGAAATATATTATTAGGCAATATAACACTACTGCCCAAGTGGTATTCAGAAAGCAGGATTACTTTACGATCTCCATACGGGAATCGATCGTTTATTCAAAGCAGGTGATTCATATTACGACGATTTTACGATCGTACTTCCTTCGAAGACGAGAGAATGGTTGGAGATGATGTGAAAATTTTGGAATTGATTTCCCTATATGTATACTAAAAATTGACTTGTTATTGTAATTGATTAGGTAAGACGCATTACATTAAACCATTTTTGATGTACCTGAAGTCCTTATGTTAATGACCCTTATGTGAAAATTGAGAAATTTGGTCATAAGTTTTATTTGTTTAGTATCAAAAAATATGTATGCAATTTTATTATTTGAAGGTTTTAGTTACATTATTTATCAGCAACAATCACAAATAGTCGTAAGCGCCCACAGCAATCTCTGACCAATCTCTAATAGGATCACACAACTGTGGGTTCCGTTAGTAGGTGTTGATAAGATTTAATTGGTTCATTAGGGCTTTTCCATAGGATTAGTTAATTCCTTCATAGGATTAATTCATTGGGACTGTTGTTAGAAATAAAATTGAAGTATCCTCTTACATCTGTTCTGTTTACATTTCTTTACTTGAGGCACGTAACATTCCTCAAAGGCCATGGACACAGACAATAGAGCCAATTCGGTCGCAGGCACTCCAATGCGCGTCTTAGAGCTCTTTATTTCCCCAATCAAAAGTCCGAGTGACGTCGAGTGGGTGAACGACGTAATGAATTCTCGTAGCTTATTCGTAGCGTTCTGACGGTTTTAACGAACAAGGGCGTAAGTGAAATTTGAAATAGGAAAGTACAGGACTGTCAATATTGTATTTAATCCTTCTCACTCTCTCTCTGTCACTATTTTATTACTGTTTATCTGTAAACATTAGCAATGTCTTATATTCCCTACATAATAATGGGAAAGCGATCTAAAGTAATTATTCAAATGAAGCGAGTTCAAAGAATAAATATGGTTGGCAGTATGTAATTTTTGATTTATTCTCGTTGAAAAGAATCCCTTTACATCCTTTTTCGTGATCCCCAAATCACGAGGGTGGCAACTATATTACACGACGGGTCGCATTCCGCAGATTATGGCGATGTTGCCTTTAAGATTCCGTTTACTAGCTGTTGATACTGTTAGAAAAGTCAAACTGGAAATGACAACGGTTAAGTTAAGCTTAAATATTGCTTATAAAGAAACATGTTTATAAAAAGAATTTAGATAATTTAGATATTTGGCACTTGGTGCTTTCTGCCTACCTCGTTATTGACCTGGCGTGATGGTTATGAATGTATGTATAATATGTATGCAAACAAATTTATTTTGAGTTAATGCATGAAAAAGGTATGTTATATAGAGATAAAGGCTAAAACCAAATACAAAGTAAAGGCGTTCTATTGCATTGTTGCAGTAGAAGACGAGCATGCAGTCCACCTGATGGTAAGTGGCTACTGCCGCCCATGGACATTTGTAATCGACCCCAGAT
>DWQT01003863.1:0-11922 GCA_018244895.1 Myscelus amystis hages | reverse complement strand
TAAGTGTAAATAGCACAGACATTAATGTCTGACATTTATGTCAGAATTTGTGTCGTAGTCTGAACGTACCATTAGTAGCAGAGCATAAGCATTCATCACAGTCGTATAAGCAAAAAGACAGCTATGATACTGAAGACAATCCTTTTGTTTTCACATTAATGTTCAGCTCGCATGCCGCCGTCCAGTGACACGAACATCGAATAACGCGCGTCGTTCCGAATAAACATTCAAGTGCGTGTCGCACACTATTACCATAGCCGAAGTTACACTTATAAGCGATGTTCCTTCTAATAAATTTCATATACAATGTTCGGGGACGTAATATTCCCCGCCCAATCATTTTGACACGAACTCTCACGGTAATTAACGGCATATCTACTCTATACAATTACATATGTATTCTACATTCCACACTCATAATCTCTCGTGTCAATTAATTGGCAATTACTATGTTTGTATTGCACATAAATTTCTAATTACTAAAGTTTTGGTTGGTTTAACATTCCATGAATAAATAAACACTAAGAGTTCTGGAGTCACTTCACGGTATTGAATTTAAATAGATAGTATTACGTAGCATTCGTCAATTAACTATTTCATGTAACTATGCCATGAAATTTTATCTGTTTGGTATTCAACACTTTATTACGTTTTATTTAATTTTTTTGTATTTAGTGCAAGTCGTTGGCATCTTGTTCATTTAAAATATTTGTATACACTTACCTTTATTTAAATGACTACACTTAAAAAAGAGGTGCTTATCTTGTTTTGTTTCTGCATTATTTGGTAGAGATCCCAACAAACTAAAGAATTTAACTGCATTTAGATTTTCATGTGAATACATAGATGAAGCTCGAAAATCTCTAGAAAAAGTAGATACTCTTGGCGATTTACTTATAAATTCAAACGCAGTTTACAAAGTTTGAATGCAAGCTTAACTTGGCCAGTAAAGGAAGTATATTTCGACAAGCAATACTTTCACCGAGCGCACTGGCTTATCGAATTCAAGTACAGACACTCATAGTTCACGTTTCAATACTCTTTTTACATTGCGACGAGAAGCACGCCATTTGACAGCACATTCCTAGAATTTATACTTCATATATCATATAACTGTTATAGTTGTTAAAATAATGTAAACAAATCAAAAGTTAAATACACAGATCAAAAAATATATGGACACAAATGAAGTATTTATCTTGAGCGTAATGTGTACGAGACTTATTCTTTTTTCAAACGTAATACAACATTCTTCATGTGAAATTAGAGAGATAAAAAGCACGAGACGTGTAAACAAAGCATTTCCGTCGATTTCATATTGGATTTTAAGACGTTACGTAATAACACGTTTTTCTCACGCTCGCTCTCAAAAGTCATATTCTTTAATACAATATACAATTGCAGCTGCAATTCTCTACATGAAATTATAACATACAACTTCAATTGTCTAACGTATGGACCAAAGAAATGTTTCATTTCAATTTCACTTAAGGATGTTCAGGATATTGCATACCATGTGCGCACAAATAGTTTCTTACGCCGAATATTGAAATTAATTGAGTACATTTAGAAATCTTATGCAGGTACACCGTTTGCGATGCGAACCGACAGACAATGGTCTCGCAAATTGGATTGCCTGTGCCTCAAGCATCGGCCAAAGTCGGCTCGTAATTGGCTGTAGCGGTCACGACTCCGCCAGCAATCCCGACCCGCACGCCATCATAAGACAAGGAGCATATTTCACTATGCAATATTTCAATATGTTGTAATCGATTTTTGAAAAGCACTAGAAAACTTTTAATTAGTTTCTGATATCATGATGGAAGTAGGGCAACAGCCACCGGCGGCTACCTGCTGAACTTTTAAAAAGTTTTGCTCTGAAAGTAGGCTGAAAATATCAAATACTTTTTTTTCTATGTAGATCAACGATATTAAAAAAGTGTGTTCGTTAGTAAATGGAAAGCGTATAAGCTTAATAATATGTGAAAATAGAAAGTAACTTTTTATGATTTCTTTCATTTATGCAAATTGTAATAGGTACAACGAAGAGAGACACTTCAGTAATATTTGATTCGTTTACATTCATTGCAAGTCAATCCACTTTCAGTTACAAGTTTAGTTTCCAATATTAAAGATTTTCTGGCTTTGGGTCTACTCCCGAGCCATTAGGACGTTGGCAACACGCCAACACTGGAGGTGCGAGTATATTTGTAAGCTTAACATTCAAGGAAGTGTGGAATCTTGAAATAGAACTTCGCATGGAATGATGAGCTCGTCTCAATAAATAAGACGAACTATTCTCCTAAAACGAACATCCGAACAGGGATTAAAGTAATAAATTACAGTTGAACGTATTTTAAGCTCTCCATTGGAAAGTAAACAATGATTCTATGGAATGCATGAGCGTATGGAAATACAAAATTGACTATGGTATTTTTTTGATTTCCTGTGATTAAATTACTTAACTTAAACTTAATCTTATAAGTATGTATACTATCGCAAGAACCAATTTATCGTGATATCTACGCTATTAGGCTAGTAGGCAGTTGGAATAGTAACAAAGTATTTGTTACATAGAATACTTTAAAGTAGAAAGCGAGCATTTACAATCAAAGTCCTTGTCACGACACGAATTTATTGAGCGCAATAAGTCTCCGCGATGCAGCAACGCACGGCGCATACAACGCTCGTTATTTCGCAAACCGTACCGATATTGACCGACACGCCGCACCAGAGGTCAGCATTGTTTACCGAGCTCAAGAAATTTACGCTTACGCCATACAAAACACAAGTGTAAATAGTATAACATGCAAATTGTTTTTAACTACCTATTTGCCTTTGATTCTCCAGTCCCCGTACAATTTATCTGTTCCCCTATTGGCAATCGGATGCTATGCGTAAAATTAAAGGCCGTAGAACATTTTAAAAGATACATATATATTTTAGTCAACATAATAGTTCTAGTTCTCTTTTTCCATTCTGTTACTTCGCTTTTCGCCTATTCATGTGTTAGTTTTATACTATAAACGTTAATTATTTACTATGTACAAGAAACCGTTTGCATAATTTAAGTAAGTTTTTGTAATAATACATATTAGAAAGGACGCTTCAAGCTGGTGGGGTCAATTAGATTTACGGCACACGTTTTTATCAACAACTTTCAGTCAATAAATACTAATGCTTTGTTAAAATCAATATTAATATGATTATAATGCTTACTATCCTCATTAACCCGAAATAAAAATGGCATAGAATATTTTTTAAAATTCAAAACTCAATCATGACAGACCTGCTCTAGTCGGTAGACATTCGCAACTATTGCACGGCCCACCGTCACTCGACCAAAGGCCAGCAAGTTTTTTATTCCCAACAAGCAACTTCTTAAAAGCGTTTGACAAACACACGATGTAGGTATTTACACAAGCTTTGTAATTACACATAATTGAACTTTAGAAGTTTCTGCTGCAATTTTTTTTTCTGCAACACACTCGTTAAGCTTAAGGACAGATAGATTTTAGATTTAATCTCTATATTTACAGCGGCCACGGATTCAGATACGCTCATATTACGTTACTAGCGACCCACCCCGGCTTCGCACGGTGCAATGCTGATACTGAATACACTACAGAAAAACTGTAAACGTATTATACATATAAACCTTCCTCTTCAATCACTCTATTTATTTAAAAAAATGCATCAAATTCTGTAGCGTAGTTTTAAAGATTTAAGCATACAAAGAGATATAGGGACAGAGAAAGCGACTTTATTTTATACTATGTAGTGATACGTTCGACGCTTTGATTTAAAGTGCTACTACTGTGCTTTGAACTATTCGCATTCCTGCTTATGTTTAAAACACAGGCTACAACAATATATATTTCATTATCTAAAGTCGTATTTGCTCTATATTATTACTCTACCAACCTTCTTTATTTCATTTATCGATTTATATGCAGATACAATATACCGGCCGAATTGAGTACCTCCTCCTTTTTTGAAGTCGGTACAGGTGACAAAAGTGACAGGTACAGAGCAAACAAGAAAGAAAACATCACAAAGATCTGATTATTTCCCTAAGAAATTACCATATAAACAATTAGAACGAAGAACGAATCAAAATTTACCCGTTTAAGTTCTGATACAATAGAAAAGCATCGTAGTATTGTAGCGATAGACCTGAGGAGCCAACTGATATACACGGTCCAACTCGAGTCATAAGCCGTACTAGCTACATGGTATGAGGTTCGCATCGAGTGTCACAAGCGTGTGCCGACCTACACGGAGCCGGGCCGTATGTGGGACGTGGAACAAGCGCGGACGATTTAGTTTCGATTGCGATAACAATATGTGGAGCTTTTAAACAAACCGAAGGTAACCTACAAGTATTATATTGACCTACCACAGATTTGTCGTGCTTAAATCGCTTATGATATTTACTTAATTGTTATTATAACAATTGAAAATAAACACGTCAACTACCTTATATGAGTAATAATGATTACATAGAGAATATTCTACTTTTTGTCAATGATTTCATTGTTTCACTACTAGACACTGGTCTCCTTCCAGAGTGAGAAGTTTAGTAGACTATAAAGTACCACCTAAATTGTAATTAAATAATTGTAAGGCCAATTAAAAACGAAAAGTACAGCCCTTAGCCTCACTTATTTAAATCGTATAAGAAATCGCACAGCTGATGTCGAACGGTCAGTTGCGTATTTAGAACGTGAACCCCATTTCCATCCACATTGACATTACTGGCGCGTCCACCTACTATTAACTGAATGAAGAAGAATGCTATGCGTACAAAAAGCTACTAATCCAGGTACAACCGCGCAACTACCACTTTCCACCATGTGGTCGCCTCAAACCTGTCTCAATCATTATGCACCTAGTACAGTCTTAATGCTCACATTATCAACACTTACTGCGTAATTACTTTGACAAGTAATGTGTTAATAGCTAAAACCTACTTTTTCATAAAATATTATACTTTATTTTTTCATATAAACACCTGTTTGAAATCAGTAACATATTCGTTTTTTTTAAATCTTTGTTTCGATACAAAGCAAAAGATTTTCATATTAAGATATAGTCCCAGAAAAATGGACAATATAAACTGTAAAAAATGTGATAGTTATCGTCTTAATAATTATACGATTATGGAAAAATGTATTAGCTTTATGTATAGTTAATGACAAAAAGCTAACAAATCAAGTAGGTATTTATTTAATTTAAGTATTCATCTGGTTAGTGACCTTGTTTTATGAATATTACACATGCCTTTGAAATATGGGTTACAAGGCCGCTTTTATAACTAGTTCGTAATAATAAATCGTAAATCAAAACAATAAATTGATACGTCGATTATGTTTAGCACACAACGATGTACAAAAGTTCGTATATGTAGGAAAGTGTCGCGGGTATATTATCTTCTCCTATGTACCTACTGCATAATTTAAAAAATAAAGGATGAACAAATGTATACTCGCTTGATTTGCTCATTTTAAACCGTGAAAAATAAAGATAGATACGTTACTATTAGATAAAAAAACGAATTCAACTAGAAAAATTGTTCATATCGCCGAAAAACGTATTCTAGATGTAAAGAGTGCCAAGTGCTGTTCATAGTTACATATGTATATTTCTACTTTATGTTTATAGTGGGATCTAAATGGCATTGTAAAAAAGGATAACATTGAAAAGCTGCACTGAATTAAGTATTTCTTCCATATCTTGTATGGTAAGTAAATATATTAGTATTCTAATGATGTTTTTCGAATATACAATAATGTTGACTACACTTTTGAACAACAATACAAGTGGGTTATTACGTAATTAGTGTTAAATGTGGGTTGGTATTTATAAACTTGACGATTCATGAAATTTAAATAAAGAATAAGATTTTTTCAAGATAAGTACCTATAAATCTAGATAATGCATTTTGCATTGTATAATTATCGCTACAATTATAATAATAGGTTACATATATAGGTACCTAATCGAAATTCATAATAAAATAAGGAATTAGGCGATAGGCAATTCATTTCATTATTCATAAATTAAATGTTTTTGGAGAATAAAATCCGCCTTTTCATAGGGACCTTCTGGTTCTGCTCTCTATCATGTCTTACGAATGGGTATTTTTTTATTTTAAGTAAACAATGTCACGAAAAGATGCAATTCATGTAATGAGATTGATATCTTTTTATTTTTAATAAAACCTATTTCGAACAAAATTTTTACAAAAGCTTATTTAATTGTGATGTTGCACAGATACCATATGCCAAGGTGATACCTACGCTCGCCTCACAAACCGACTTGCCTTTCTCCAAATGTATGTTAAACATGACCGACTAAACGAAATCGTTTCTATTTAATGTCAATCGCTGCCTTATGAATCCTATAGTAAGTACTAATTATCCGTTGTTTACTCGTTATACATTTAAGTTATCTTTGTGTAATTACAACTTACCACCTTTCTCTAGTACATTATGGGAAATGTAGGTAAATATAATGTTCCTAGTATATCAAACATATCTCAAATATGTCACCACTAAGATATGACGTAATTATCGATGAAACTTATAAAAATTCTTCCGCACCTGAGTGGGATGGGCTGAAAGGGAAATCGATGCGAAGGCGGATGCGGCGCCACAATAGGCGCGGGCGGTGGTACCGCAACCTGCACTGGATGCACCGGCGGCGGCAGCGTGCTGTACGGCGGCGGCGGCACACTCTCGAGGATATCGGGAGCGCGGGGCGCTCGCGCACGGCGAGTACGCCGCCGCCGCGCCGGCTCCTCCGTCTGGCACTCGGCAGTAGCGACACTCCTCTCGCGTTCCGTCTGCACTGCACTGTTCACGTTGCCACTCGAGGGCGCATCCTGCACATGCACTATGTTCACATTGCACACATTCTGGCGACTCGGCTCCCCCGGCACGCGCACCGAGACGGAGTCGGACTTGCGCAGCGGGGCGGGCGCCGGCACGGGCAGCCGCATCTCGTGGCGGGGAGTGATCGCGCGGTACGACGCGCGCGCATGACGACCGCCGTTCGGCGACTGGGGCGAGCGGGGCGAGTGGGGCGCGCGCGTCGCGTCCCCCGCCGGCCCGGAGCACGCGCCCGCCAGAGCGCCATCGGTGCGCGAGCGCAAGAGGGGCGGCGAGCGGCACTCGTAGGGCTGCCACAAGAGCGAGGAGAGCGCCTCGGCGGCGGACAGCGGCACGCTCATCTCGCCACCGCGCTCCGCTGCCGCGCCGGCGCCGTCACCCGCCACCCTCCGCCGCCACCACCGCGACCACCACCATCTGCAAATCGGGTTGTACTTGTAATCATTTGTATCATCATCATCATCATCGTCAGCCTATTTTTGTCCACTATTGGACAAAAAATCGTTTGTATGCTAAAAAAAATATTTTTTTTTATTTACGTGGTATCAGCCCATCGTACCTGCCATACAAACAATCGTTATACATTTTTAAATGTGTGTATATTAATATATTACTTTATATTTATATTCAGATATAATCCTAAGCTATTCAAAATTCAATGATTTTCAAGAGAATTAAAAAATAATTTAGTTTCTAGCAATATGGGCGTAATTGCAGTCTTACATGAAAACGGTGAAGACTGATTGCTTTAGTTGAACGTAATAAACAACTGGTCTCGTCACTCTAACTGGTCGAACTTGAATATATCAACGTCCGACATTCGGTTAACTTTGCTACATTGTTTCTATTATAACCCATTATGTAACTTAACAAATGTTAACACAGAACACATCAAAAATGAATTAGTTCACTACATTTTTTTGCAAATTATTTTTTAAAATATTAAATACATAAAAACAAATCCTTTCCAATTTACCTATTTGTTCGTTTTTTATTATTTACAATTGCTTTTTAAGTTTCTGACAAAACATGTCGAAACGAGTCGCACAAAGCCGAAGTACGATGACTGAAACATGACTTTCATAGAGCGTATGTAATGAATAAACAATTTGAATGTGAAAAGATCGTAATTTTCGTCAGCATTACCGAAACGCATTGAAAATTGTTACTGAATGCAAACCGCTTTCCAGACTAAACAATTGTGCTACGGAGGAAATTGGAAAAGTACATTAGTGCGTTGTATTCCGAGTACGATAACGATATACCTATCATAATCAGACACAGTTTGTTAATGATTCAATTGTGAGACTTTCGACTATGAATGACCACAAGTTGAGTTTCTTTTAATGTTTATTTCCTTAACTTACATTTAATTGCAATATAATTACAAAGATACTTCCGAAACAATATAAATATATAAAAAAAGAAGTAATTAAGTATACATAAGTAGTGATGTTAATTTTATTTCATGAAGAATAATGATAAAAAGAATAACCATAGATAAATGAAGTAGCAACCCTAAGTTTAGCCGAGGAAGTATTTTAAATACATACATATATAGATGTGATGTAATTTTCCTTTTTGAATATCGTGGATAATTACGGAACATGCAATAAAAGATTAGAAATACGTTTATTTAGCGCAATTGATTATGAAATAGTTATTTCAATTGCCTACAATAGCGACAAAAGTTTATGTCATAGTTTGAAAAATGAACTCGAATTACTTATTTTTATTCCCAATAAAAGTCAAATTTTGTATATGTTTCATTTTCAGTATTTTGATTTTACGTAACCTACAATAATGAATTATGTAATTGCATACATTGGGTACTTTCACGGCGGTATGCAATCAATCGTGTCAACCTACATAAGAAAAGTCTTGGAAGCCTCATTCGGTTCAGTGCTTTCTTTCATTACGTAACTTGAGTTCGCTCGAGTCGCTTCGCATGCTTGACGCTAATCTTTTGTTAGCCGCTTGCCTTTACAACTTCTTTCTTGGAGGTTTTCACTACGCCCGTACCTTCGCTAAAGTACTCGCTTTGAGCCATTGTGGAGGCTTTTATCTTTCTTTTAATGCAAATAATAAATTCAGATTTTTTTCATCGCGTTTTAAAATACCGACCCTTTTAAGGATACTTAGACATCAATCGGATTTACCTTTTTGTTGGAATTGGCTATAAATTTAAAAAGGAGATTAATAGGAAGGCTGGAATTACGTAAAGCCATCAACGATATTTTTTTTGTTAAGTTCAATTTTTTTGTTAATTTAGTAGTTTGCATCCAATTTATTGCCATTTTAAAATATACCAAATGAACACCAAATGATTATTGGACATGTCTAAGAATATGCTAGTGAGGTTTCAAAATATTGAAAGTCAAACTTGGCTTGCGGCCAAAAATTATTTTAATATAATCCAACTTGACTTTTAATCTTTTGGTGCAAACACTTAAAACTGTAGACATTTACCTCAACCAAACTTAATATAAGGCCGCAACCACCTTATATAAGAATATTCCTTTGCTCTAGCGGTACTCTTTATGAAATTTTAATATCCACCCAACAACAGTTCAGATTTTCAAATCAATAACTTACGTTGAACGAACTGAGACCCACAGTTATGAGGCCCCCTTAAGGATATAAATGAATTTAATGCGGTCGGTGATCTGTCGATACTCGTAAGCTCACATTTGTAATTTAAAATGTTTTGACATCATATTCATCAAAATGCACCACATCTCAACACTATTTTGGAGTATTCTATGGAAGACTGAAATTTGTAGAAATGTTGTTAACAATAATTTTCTTACAATGTAACTAACATTACGTATAATATATTGTTCGTATATACACAGATTCTACTAAATTTGACGCCAGCCTCAACCCCGCCCCATCCACCCATGGTTGACTAGTACGTAGGTATAAAGTGTCATTAGGAATTAGTTCCTACTTAGGTGTTCCGACGCACTTAGGTGCGTCCTTTCTTACTTTTCTTTTATAAAGGTGTACAATCATAATGAATAAATAAACTTGTTTGGAAATCCTTATCATTTATGAAAATATTTACAGTATAATTTCATTTTCTTTAAATTGGTAATAATTTATCGTATAACGTATTGTATATTTAAAGTACCGATATAATTACACTGGGAAATAAACGAGTATAGTTGTTATATCTACTGATATTGCTTAACTCATGAGAACGGCTGTAAGATAGGAGAAGACACAAATAAGAAATGACATTACTCGGAAATCACTCGCCAGAGGCAATGTGAAACACGCTAGAAAGTAAAACATTTTCCATGAAATCACAAATTATACCGCTTACTAGATCACTTGATTAAACTCATTACTTCCGACTCTCCTATCCAATGGAATACTAGCGCGCCTTTATAACAACCATACTTTGGAAAACTTAGCTATACTCTTATACTGTAAAATTAACCAGCATGGAATACTGTTTTTATTTGGCCATACAATATACTATTAATAAAAGTAGCCTGAGTTACTCCTTATAACATCAGGTCGCGGCCAGGGAAGTGTTGTCAACATCGGTCCACCTGTTTCGGAGATAAGCGAGAACAGAGAGTCAGACAGACAAAAATATTAAGAATTGTTTTTTCGTTTGTAGAAAAAAATATATAATTTCATTTGTGTTTAGTAAAAAGCTGCTATTTTGACATTATCTACAAACAAACATTTCGATTTGGTCATAATAGATATACAAACTACATTATTATAGCTGACTTATATCCGCTGTACCGAAAAATTAATGCGAACTATGTGCTCACAAATGTATTGCATAAAAACTTTTACACAGATAACATTTCAAACGTATCTTAGTGACAATACACGCATCTAGAGATGACGTGACGGGGAGATCAGGCAAAAGCAGTGTGGTGTCGCAGTGTCAGAGATCGCTCGATCGGTGAAACGCAGTCACTTTCTCCAAGGCCACGCCGGCGCCGGCGCCTCCCACCACACCAGTAATCATGTTACAAACAAACACGGATACTGTTATATCACGGACCATATTGCGGTAGGCCTCAATCTCCACTTTCATTTCTAATTCGTGTTGTATTAAATACTTGTCACTGATGATAACAATATGTCGCAATCAATCTCATCATTAGACCCTTATTATCCGAACATAAATTCATAACTGATACTTTTTCATCTATCGGTATGTTTTTTATGCATTGCAATGAACAATATCTAATTATTATCAATACGCTTAATGTTTGATTGTCGACATGATAACAAAATTTAATAAGCTTTTTATAAAGGCATACATGAAAACCATTCTATAAAAATACGCGAATATTAAAATTATGTTCTTTTGTTATACGTACACAAAACTTTTCTTCTGTAAATTAGCCTGTTGTCGATGTGGAAGGTAATAAAATTAGTTCTCAGAGAAAGCAACATATTTGTGATAGATTTTATGAGGACTGTCAAATCTATTTGGTGTCCAAGTAAAATTGATCACATTTTCTTATCAATTGAAATTCGTGTGCAATCCAATTAACTTCATTTATATAAAATAGCATGCTATTTGCTTTTTTCGGAGAATACAAAAATTCCGTTTGTAAATATTTGTGTTTGAATTCAGATTTGCTAAATCTGTTTATAACATAGTTGATAAGTGCGGTCGTCACGCTTTCTCCGAAGGTCGATGGCTCAGTTCACGTCAGCTTTGGACCTAACGAGCCATAGAAAAACGTTTCGAAGACGAAATAAGAAATCAGTGCATACTGCCTGTAAAATATTCTCGAATACCTACACATGACAAGAATGGTTCTTTTTTGGCATGTGAAGAATTAAGATTTTAATTCCTATTTAATTAAAAATCGCCAAATTCATATCAAATTCAATTCAGTTTGATCGTATATTTTGTATTTATTTAAAAAATACATTAATGACATTACAGAACGTTTGCATAAATTGTACTTATAATACAATTTATGCATTTGTACTGTTTCCGCCATTATGCTACAAATTTGTAGGTTATAATAACTGCTTTGTTTTC
>DWQT01003862.1:0-11922 GCA_018244895.1 Myscelus amystis hages | reverse complement strand
TTACAAACTAACAAACACAAATAAATATATGAATCCTACGTACTACTAAATAATAACAATAATGAAATGAATCATAGGAATAACGATCAATAAATTAATTATAAAATATTAAAATAAAAATAAAAATAAAAATAAAAATAAATAAAAAAAACTGAGTAGAATTTTCAGATGTGCATATAAAAAATATTATTAATTATATGCTCATCTGAAAATTAAAATAATAAATTAACTTTAACAAAAATTTATTCTTACTGTCATTAAATACGTCGGCACTCTGGACCCGCATATGTATGTCATTGAGAAGATTAACAGCTCTGGCTGTGGGGGCGTTACGAGCGCGCCGCGTACTGGTGTCGAGCGTCGCGAACAGAGGCCGCCAGCGGCGGACCGCACCGGCGTCTCCCGCGCCGCGCATGTACCGCTGCGGAGCGGACAAACCTATCTTCTCTAGCGTACAGGGGTTGTCGACTCTACCTGCTAGTAGTGAGTGGTAGTACCCTAAGAGCGCAATCTTTCTCCTCAGACGTAGTGTTTCCATTCCGACCATGCCTTGCACGAATAGAGACGGGTACAGAAATGGATAATACCCGTACATTCTCTTGTACAGATACCTGGCAGCCTTCTTCTGTACGCGCTCCAACATCTGTACATATTTGTCCTCATATGGATCCCAGACTATGGCACCAAATTCTAATCTACTTCTCACATAGGCATTGTACAATTGCAGGAATACAGACGGATTGCTGAAGTCATATGATACCCTCAAGATGAAACCCAGTGTCTTGCTCACATCCTTGCATAAAGACTCTATATGGGTCCTGAAATTAAGGCGAGTGTCCATTATAAGTCCCAAATCCCGAATGGTGTCGACGCGCTCGAGAATTTCACCTGCCACATGGTACGAGTAGAGATGTGGTGTAGGAGACCGAGTGAAAGTTATAATTTTACATTTAGATGTATTAAAAAGTAAGCGGTTCGCCTCGCCCCATCCTACAACAGCATCAATGTCACTCTGCAACAGTTCACTATCTGCAGGGCCGCGTATACCCAAAACCAATTTTAAATCATCTGCAAATAGCAGGCACCTCGCGGCTCTCACTACCTTCGGCAAATCGTTGATCATAATTAAAAATTGTGTTGGACCTAACGTGCTGCCCTGGCTTACGCCTGATCTTGTATAATATACATCAGATCGATACGAATCTATTTTAACGTATTGCCTACGATTGCTCAGATAGGATGCAAATAGTTTCAGCAGCTTAGGAACGAAACCTACTGAAGCGAATTTTTGCAGTAGGATGTCGTTGTCGACCAGATCAAAGGCTTTTTTATAATCAAAATATGCTGCGTCTACTTGTTTCTCACGTTCTAAATGTTGTGCTATATAATCGACGTAGTGTATAAGGTTGGTGTCCGTTGATCTGAGGCGACGAAAGCCATGTTGGCAATCAGTTAAATGGCTATTGAGTTGCCGGGAGATGCGCAAGTCCAATATCGTTTCGTATAGTTTACCGAAAGCAGAGAGCACGGCAATAGGCCTGAATGCAGATATATCGATGCTAGAGCTCTTCTTTGGTACAGGTGTTACTCTGGAAACCTTCCATTGAGATGGATAGGTACACCGTCGGAGAGACAAATTAAACAAGTACAGAAGAGGCTCGATAAGTACTGAGATGCAATCTTTCACCAAGAATGGTGGAATACCGTCAGGACCGGGTGCAGCTCGTGCTTTAATTCTCCTGGCGGCCAAGATGATGTCAGCTTTGTTCACTCTATCGATGGCAATGCGTGTTAACCCGCAGATGGATGAAGAGCGTGATGCCTCTTCGACACTCAGTGAAGGTACACAATTATGAAACACTGAACTAAAATATTGCGCGAAGGCGTCGGCTGCATCTTGCCCAGCTATTGGGTGTCCACCATTGAAAAATTGCTTTCCTTGTCTGCTTTTTTTTTTGTTTTTGACAAATTTCCAAAAAGCAGAGGGATCATCTCTAATGCTATGCTCCATCCTATTGACATAACTATCATATGCTGCTTTTATCAGTTTTTTGCATAAAGTTCTGTAATATTTAAATAGTTCCCTGTTAAAATCGGATTGATTGCTTCTATACTTCTTAAGATGAAAATACTTATATTTTATATTTTTAATCAGAAACGGTGTATACCAAGTGGGATAATTATAGCGCCCGGTTGTTTTGAAATAACGTTTCCGAGGCACATTATCATTAATACATTTATCAAGTTTGCAACTAAATAACTCTGTCGCAGCGTCTATATCATTACAATTTTTTAGATCAGACCAATCAATGTTAGCTATATCGATATATAGAGAGCTAAAGTTGGCTTTTTTAAAATTCCACTCACCTAATTTCTTGCTAGTAAGCGACTCTTCGCCTTTAGAAGGGGAAGAGTCACGGTAATACTTGGAGCGCAGTGGAAAATAGAGTTTTACCTCCAGGGGCGGGTGATAGGCATCTTCTCTGACGAACGGTTCGATGTCGCTAGACACGTTTATTTGCTCTGCAGCGATGTTACTCAACACTAAGTCCAGAATGCCGCCGTATTTATTGCTTACCTTATTGTATTGACAAAAGTTACAGAATTTACAAAACATCGAGAATTGACTTTTGACATTTTCACTGCAAGATGATAGATTAAAATCACCTATTACTACCGATTCAAAAGAACTATATTTACATATTGCGTTCTCAATACAATTTAGAACACTCAAATATTGGTGATCTCTATAACTAGGAGGTAAGTATACTACACAGCATAGCAATTTAACATTTCGGTTGGAAATCATTACGAAAAGTATCTCTTTATCATCAGAGAGGCCTTCTATGTCGGTAATTACAGTAGTAGAATATTTGTCCTTCACAGCTAAGAGAACACCTCCCCAACCTACATCATCAATGCGATCTTTACGATGGACTTTATAGGTTGAAGGAAACATCTCAGCATCGTATACAGAACTGGTGAGAAACGTTTCTGTTAGAACAACAATATCAGCTTGACAGCATACAATGTTATTGTAGAAGATATTTGTTTTGGATCTGAGACCTCTCACATTTTGATATTGGATACTAATACAGCTATTTACCTTGCCTTTCCTCATTTTTGGCACGAAAAATATGACGCCAGGGCTTAATACAAATATTACTAGCCCAGTGCTTTTCATTCATTACTGATTCCGACATATTGGACGGAACATTTAATTTAAAGGAAGCATAATTACCTCGCGCTTTTAAGGTCTCTACTAAGCATACGTCGCTTTTACAAATGTTTTTCAAGTGCTCGCGTACCTGGTCCTCAGTTGTACCTGGCTTTACGTAATATAGATGCATATACCGTCTGGCTCTTTGCTTTCTCTTTAAAATGAAAACTCAAATCACGCTGCATCATATAATCCTATAATCGATTTGATTTGACATTTTAATTCACTAAGGTACTGAATATCGTATATACTAAGATAGTACCGAAATGTAACCAGAAAATAGTATTATTTTGCATCCAGATAACAGCAGTTAAAAACACGATAGCGTACCATAATATCCACCCTTCGAGAAGCCACCCTTGGAGGATCCAGCCCTGGATTTGGAGTAGCCTCCCTTGGTTCCCCTGTAGTTCCGTTGGTACGAGTAGCGCGGGCGCGGCTGCGCGGCGCCCCCCGCCCCGCCCGCCGCGCCCCGCACCGTGCGCACCGTGTACCCCGGCGGGCACTGCACCTTGGGACACGTTTTGGCTGCGGAAACACGATCCAATGATATTACGTATTTAAGACATTAGCATCACCATCGACTTTAAGGCCACAGTCTATCGCGCCGATGATAAATGGGTCAGTGAGGACATCAAATTTTTCTTTAACTACTTAATTATTCAAGACGAGAGGCTTATATAGACAGCCACGCTATTCTAAGCCGATCGCCACTCACCATTAGATGAGATCGAGACCAAAGAAGCGCGATTGAATTGGAGACAGATGTTGGAATATGATGTCTCAAACATGGAGCGAAGCTTACGTTTCTCTGTAACGACGGTGGTAGATACGGTGGTAGCGGCTGTGGTGGGCTGGACGCCGACGGTGGGCGCCACGGTGGTCACCACCCTCTCCGTGACCGTCGTCTGGCAGTCCATCTCGTCGTCGGAGCAGTCCTCGACGCCGTCGCACCAGCGGCTGGCGTTCAGACACAGCTTGCTGGTGGGGCACAGCCGGGTGCCGGCGGGGCACGGCTCGCAGACACACTCGCATGTGGACGGCGCCAGCTTCGGCACCAGACCCTGGTGACGAATTGAACGTGAACACAAATTTGCAACAGGATATGTCGGTGCACATCGAGGTTGTCATTTTATTATAATCCTATCACAAGTCTTTACAAGTGCACTTTTACGCAGGCTTCCACCGAGCCGCGCCATTCTACTCCATGTTGGGCCAATACCATCTAGTGGTTTCCAACTAGATACGGGTTATAAGTACGTGCCTTTTGTAGTATTTTTTAGAAATGCGTACAAAGTTTGTCGATCAACTTCGAGTTTTATCAGTATATATTTTGTAACCGTTCCTGCATTTCTTAGTTTTGGAGTTATATGTATACAGAAACGGATCTAAAATTGTTGTCAATGAAAGGCGATCTAACATTCTAGCGCCTTATAGGGGAGAGTGTACGCACCGGTTCACAAGCGCACTGCTGCATCGGCTTGCAGTCGGTGATGCCGCCCATCTTGCACCTGCACTCGTTGCAGCCGGAGTCGCGGAACACAGCGCCCACGGGATATCTGGGTGAAAATTCGTTCGATAAGATCATGACAGCGATTTTACCACAAAACCTCCACGTCCAACAAAACTCGAAGACGCAAACTAAACGAAGAATGTTTGAAGATCAATCACGATAGTTGCTTAGATGACCGAATAATGTTAAAGACAGTACTATATGTATCGGAAATATTTCTATGAACACCGTGGTTCCATTCTTAAAGTCCTATCCATAGTGTGTCCATAGATGGCAGTACTCTCTTCGCGTAAACAAATCCGAGCGCTGTAATGAGAGAATAAGGGACGTCCTTACGGGGTGATGCCCACGACGCAGGGGCACTGGTCGCGGGTCACGCAGTTTTCACCGTCGAAGTAGGAGTTGGCAGCGCACGCGCAGTCCAGCGCCATCTCGGGCAGGATCCCCGGACACGGCGCGCACGGCAGCGGGGACGCCGGGGAGCTCTCTTCGGGGGGCTCGCTCGTAGCTGCCGGGGTTACATTTAATAGTATCTATCACCAATACCCATTTAAAAATGGTCGATGTCATTCGGCAAAGGTTCGCGACTCACGGTAAGGTTCGAAGCATCCGAGGGGCTCGATCCTCATCTCGGCGTGGTCGGTCCACTTGATCGGCAGCACCTTGAGGTACTGCGCCTTGATCGGCGGCCGGAACTCGTTCAGCACCTCGGTGTCGCGGTCGAAGTTGCCGGGGAACAGCCGCGGCCGCCCGCCGCCGCCCAGCAGCGGGTTGAACGCGCGCAGGTCGGACGTGAACAGGACGCTGTACGCGCTCACCCAGCCCTGCGCGCCGCCCTTCGTCTTCACGCCGGTGATGGTGCGCGGCGACGTGAAGTTGAACTGAGTGACAGATACCACGTCGTTAACGGGTTACGATGGGTCGGATAACTCGACAGATTAATATTACAGTTATTTGATAAAGCCATGCTCACCATGACCCACTCGCCGGGCGTGCTGTACAGCGGCCGCCAGCCCCTATCGCCGTCCAGGCGGAAGTATTTCCTCGCGTCGTTGTTGGAGCTCACCTCGATGCTCTCGATCGGCAGGTCGGCGGCGAGGCCCAGCGGCTCCGTGCACACCGTCGTCTCCGGCTGACGATTCGATGAATATGAAATTATTATGGAATCAGACATATTTTATCGAATCGATCAATATCGAATGGGATCAGACACATTTTATCAAAGACTATCAACGATGTACAGACGAGATCGACGACCGATCGATCGGTCACCGAAGTGGGGAGGCCACTTACGGTGGAGGCCTCGGTGGTCTCGCTGGTGGAGGTCTCCGGCTGCTGGCAGCCGATGAGCTCGAGGCGGACGTCGATGCTGTCGTGCCACGTGAGCGGGTGGATGCGGACGAACTTGGCCTCGATGGGCGGCTCCAGCATCTGCTTCATGGGCGTCTCGTGGTCGATCGGACCGCGGAAAACCTGCACAGTGCGTTGTACTTGAAAATAAATCACCAAAATCTAGTTTTATAGTTACCTAAAGGGATCCTCCTTTTGATTGTAATCCTATACTTGACACTACTGAGGCTTATGAAATTTTCAATTGGGTGAAAAATATGGCAGGGAGGTAAAGGGTGACTTCTTGTTTATGTTATAGGAATAGGATATAAGAGAGGCTGTAGATTATTCTACACTGACCTTGGGCTTCCCATCGGGCCCGTTGACGTGCGAGAACACGTTGCCGTCGTCTCCGTACATGACGTCGTAGCTGGTGACGTAGGCGTCGCCGGCCGGGCCGCCCTGCATCACCACGCCGTATATCGGCTCCGGGCGAGGCAGCTCCACTTGGATGTATTGGTTCAAGTCCTGACTGCTCGGCTTCCAGCTACCGACCGATCCTGAAGGGGTAGCTGTAATATAACAAGTCATGGTTCATGTTTACAAATTGTCTTTAAAAGGCATTTTTACCGGCTGAATTGAAGCCGCTTCGTGGAGCGTGATGGAAGACGAGAAGATTTCGAGCAGGCTACGTTTCAAGTAGTTTTACGGTACAAGAGCTTTCAGCTTTAAATGGACACGCAGACAGCAGTCACCTGTTCCATCAAGAGGCCGCCCTTCGAGGAGCGCGTACTGCGGCTGCGACAGCTCGCTCGCGGCCGAGCTGGCGGAAAACGCCGACGGGGGCAGCGGGCCTCGGTCCTCGTCCCACAGCAAGTTGATATATCTGCAAACAATACGTCATCAATATCCTCGCATCTTTATATTCCAACGTATCCTGTTCCAAGGTCGATCGCCGGTGTGGTCACAATGCTCCTCACTCACTCACTCACTGACCAAGTTCGGGTTACGATACCGTATACTTCTCAGCGAATATTTATGAAAACTCAAAGTGCGCGGTGGAGAGTACTCAATGCTCTCGTCGTGGAGTTTAATTTATTTTACTCAAAGAAATTACAAGATATTTGGAACTGACATATTGATATTGACCAATCTGCTATTTTAAATGTCTTATAAAACTGCTAAATATTGCATTGCTCTAAAGCATTAAAATATAATAGGAGAGCAGACTGGCAGCTCACGCGTAAAGGTGTTCGCACCACGCAGCCAAACCTGTTCTGGAAGCCTCTTAAGATCAGGAGTGTTTGTGGTCGTATTAGGAAAATTGTATGATCTCACCCATCAGGCGAGCACTCCGGCGGCGGCGACACGGTGGCGGTCGTCAGGATCGTCGTCGGTTCGAAGAGCGTGGTGAGCGGCGGCGTCGTGGCGCTCGGGCTAGCGCTCGTCGGCAGGAGCGTCGTCGGGAAGGGGCTCGAGCTCGCGACCGTACTGGCGTTAGTGGTGGCATACGTGGACGCATCTGTAGCGGCCTCGCTCGCTTCGCTGGCGGGCTCGCTGGAGCCGGCGGCGCCCGGCGTGCTGGCCGCGGCGGGTGGCGCGGGGAACACCGTGCTCGGGGTCGACGTTAGCACCGGGGTGGGGTTGATTGTTACTTCGAGTCCCGGCGTGGTAGGAGACGTTGGCGTCGGGCGGATGGTGCGCACCGTGGGCGGGAGCGGCGAAGTTCGGAGCGGCTCCTTCGAGAGCATGGGCAGGTGCGACGACTGTTCCAACGCGTAGCTGACGCATTCGCTCGTGTCGCAGTGCATCTGGTTGTCGAGGCATTGGCACTTCTCGCAGCCGTTGGTCGTCACTCCGCCCGGCTGGGAATGATGCGTTGTTAAAGGAAAATCCTAACGTTTTGAAACTATCGATTCTTCGATTATTCATTTTAATCTCCTTATTATCAGTTTATATCATTCTAGAGACAGTTTACGTGTATAATGGATGGCGTGTGTCACCTTGACGATGGCGCCGCGCCAGTCGCACGTGCAGTCCCGCAGCGGCACGCACGTGCGCTCGTCGCGCCACATCGACGCGAACTCGCACTTGATGCTGGCCGCGGTCGCGTCCATGCAGCCGCTCACGCAACGCTGCGAATGGAACGAAACGAACAAAGTTTCCATTACCATTCCATATTCCAAACTTATAATGTACTTACTTCACCACCACTACAAGTACTAACTTATAAATATTAAATATAATTAATGTATATAGAGTTTTAAATAAATTAATTTGAATGCCTACTAATCAATAAATATAAAAAAGCAAAAAAAACTAAAATTTGGAAGAAAATAATGCGTATAAAATGTCCGTTTACGGCATGATTCTGTGGTACGTGAAGTTATGCCTCTGGACAAAATAGTCACCGGCCTAGCGGTGAATAAACGTTACTTAATAATGATGTTTTCATACCTGCCCTTTGTTGCAAAATCCTTTCTTCTGCAAGGCGACCTTGAAATGCTCGCACAACTTGTCACAAGGGTATGCGCAGTCAGAGTACACTTGACCGGGCGGACACGCGCTGGTGGTGGGCGAAACGTCTAGAAAAAGTATCAGACACTATTTTACCTTTAGACCTCCACTGCAGGGCGCAAAAACTTTACCTAGTAACTCGCTAAACAATTGAGAACACTAATTCTAGGAGTTAATGTTGTTTAAAAGTGTTACATCATCAGACAAAATCAGTAGAATACTCTTAAAATGTGACTTTCATCATCTCACAAGTCGTAAAAACTGAAGACGATCAGTGTAAAGCATATTATATCCACTAAGGCGTATGAATAATTCATACTGGAGCACTGACGTCTCGTGCTTTTAAGGTCAATGTGACCACATTTTAACAAATTTACGATACAATTTATTATGATTACAAATCAACAGACGGTGCAGTGCAGTCTCTAGGATTATATTTATAATTATATAAACACCTGTAGATGTAGGACGGGTAGAAGACATGACAGTTGTAGGGGCAGTAGGTGTTGTTGGTGTTGATAGTGTTGGTGTTGATGATGTTGGTGATGGTAATGGTGGTGTTGGTGTCGTAAAACGTCGTTTCGCTGCAACCAAACACAATGAGTATTGAATTGTGACGACCAATAAATGCCTAATTGGTCATAATTCCATTTGCAACTTTTTACGCTTTGAATGCTATTTTAATCGTAAGGGTTCAATGTTTTTTTAATTACAATAGTCAACATGGCCTGTAAGAATCAAAGCAGAGTGCTGAAATCCAATGGCTTTTCGGACAAGCGAAATTATACGTTAATAAGTTGGTTTTAATATTAGTAATCAGAGATTGTCAATGCTACAAGTATCTACTGTGAGGATAACAAAAGAGGCACTGGGAGTTAAAGATGAATCATATGACCCCAGACAGATATTTCGCAGATAGGAAAGTATGTTGATTGCATCTTAAGCGGATAACTTACTTGTGCTCGCCTCGGTCGGCTCTTCCTCGGTCGCTTGGGTAACATCTGCAAGTGCGAAATCCACATTAACGTCGGCTCTCCTATCGCCGTTGGATACGAGTTTCTTCACAGAGAAGAGGAAGACACACAATGTATATAAGTACATAGAAACTAAACATATTGAACATGTTCTAGAACAAATCACATAACATAAGACATTAAACGAGTATGTCCTTATAGACTAGTGAACAAATCTGTCCTTTTCTTCCCAGCCATAAAGATGTGGTAATGCAGTGTTGTGTTGAAGCGATCGATGACCGAGTTTAAAGACGGTCGGGTGTACGTTCAATGAGATGTTACCGGTGTCGCTCGCAGACGCGGTGGAGGCCCCGCACTCCGGTCTCAGCGCCATCACCGCGGCGGGCCAGTCGCAGACCATCAGCCGAGGGTTGTACATGAGGCCGGCGGCGCACGATTTGAGGGTGGTGTGCGGTTTGGTGGGGTTCATGAGATCCGGTGTACATTCGTAGAACTTGCTGCAATCGGTCGGATGAGGGTAGTTCGGGTGGTTGGCATCGAGGCATTGGAAGGGTCCTGAAACAGATATACACGTGAAGTTGTCTCATTTACGACTCCATATGTCTATCAGATGAAGGAAGGCAAATAGTGTGAATACATTATCCATTAGAAGGTGCCTTCGTAGGAGAATTTGAAATCATAAATATATGCATATAAAGACCTGTGGATGTGGTGCCAGTCGCAGCAACAGTTGTGGGAGTAGTGGAAGTGGCAGCTGCTGACGTGTCTGCGGGCGGTGTTGTCGGTGTCGCTAATGTCGTTTCTGCAAAACCAACCACATTTCGTGCAATTTATTGTATTATATTTTTTCGCATGTCGCAGCCATGTCTCGGTACCTTCGGTGCAGTTGCAGTAAACGCGGATTTCGAAGTCGGCGCAGACCTTGGCGGTCTCCTCGCACACCAGCCCGCGCTCCAAGCTGCACTCCACGTCGAGGCCGGTGTCCTTGGGCGCGCGGTGCTCGCCCGCGGTGCGGCACTCGACGTTCGTCATCATCTCCCTCTTGCACATCGGGCCGCCGATCACCTGCACAAAAATGTAAAAAGAGATGTGCTTGCTATGTAATAGCCAGAATCATAAGCCTGGAACGTGATTATGTACAAGAAAATTGTGAATGTGACTTAAAGTTACCAGTTCATTAGGCTTCGGCAGCGGTTCCTTGTCGATGGACTGTCCCAGGGCGCCTATCTCCGGCTGCCCGCGGTTGACCCACGGCGTCCATCCGGTGGTGCACTGCATCGGCTGATCGTACGGCGTCGTCTCCGGCGTGCCCGTGCTCAGTGTAGTGAATTGTGCCTGTTAGCGAGAACAATGCAGCGTGTGAGAAAAGTGAACATTCTAGAAGAGTTTTCGAAAAGTCCATTTTGGCTGGAACCCTTAATCGAATCAATCAATAAGAAAACTAGTTAACAAACAGTCCATAGACGAAGGCAATCGGGAGGCCTATATCGTCTTTTGTCCATATTAAATAAGAAAATTTGATTTTCCTATTGACAAACTCTTAATTCCATATCAACGTGAAATACTTTCAAACCGCACACGTAGATTTAGATGGTTAGGAAAATGAATTATACCGCGTCGGTGGGGCAGGGCTGGCCGGTGCACACCCTGGCCTTCTTGGAGCAGCGGCAGGTGTGGCAGCTGTCCTCCTCGATGACCTCCCCCTCGAGCAGCTGGCGGCCGTCGGGCAGCGTCATGCACACCGGCCGGCACTTGGCGCGCGGCACGCACTCTTGCAGTGAGCTGTTGGAGTACACTGTGCCTTCGGGGCAGGTCTTGTTGGGTTTGCAGCCTGAAAATTATACTTTAATTGAATGTCTGCCACGAATCACACCGGCGTTTTGATGTGGAGTTATACATGTACATATATATATTTATATTTATATATTCTGGATTTAGGTGTGCTGTACCTTCGATACATGTTTCCTTTTCACAGACGGCCGTGATCTCCTTGTAGTCGAGCGTGTTGTCGCACGTCTCCGGCGGACACGGCGAGATGCACTCGTGGTAGTTGCTGCACTCCTCGTCGCATTGCATCGCTGGACAGCCAACGGTTATACTTTAAATTACCGATATCGCATTTCATAGATATTCTTTCCTATTTGATTGCGCAAACTCATTTTCAACGCTAATCGAATGACAAAAGCGTTATATTTTTAAATGGCACAAATCTAGAAAGGGCTCGTGTTGAAATGATGATTAGTAAGTGTAATATAGAAATATGTAGTGAGTATTGTGGGGTATCAGTGGCGCTTTAGTTACGGCAGAGGTCTCGCGTGCGCCAGCGGAGAGGCACGCCGCGCGCGGCGCAGGCGGTGGCGTAGGCGGCG
>DWQT01003861.1:0-11925 GCA_018244895.1 Myscelus amystis hages | reverse complement strand
CCAGTGGTTTGGGCTGTGCGTTGATAGATCACCAAGTCAGTCACCTTTGAGTTTTATATATATAGTAGAAGTAGATAACTGCGATGTCTGACATAACTGAAGAGAATCTGTACCCATTGTGCTAGTGCTTGACATTGTCATAATTGTTAATATTATGATGAAATATTACAACATTATAAAACTTCATGAAATAAACTAACACTAAGCTATCCAACTAAAAAGAACAAAGCGATTGTACGAACAATCTTGAAGTTAGAACTGATTTAATATCATGTCATATAATTTTACCTTTTAATAGGAAAATAAAGGCTCGCTTACTAAAATAGCTCGGCAGAAAAGGCTGCCTTTGTTTTGGAGACAGTCTTTGTGTTGTCCAACTTCTTTGATCAATCATGACAAATTGTGTTTTGTTCTAAGAGCACTCGTAACCTAGTTTGACAGTTGTTTACTAAAAGTTTTCTTTTGTGGAAACAAACGACGAAGTTTGAATTGGTTTGATGGCGAATCCATATTTTTAGGAAGAAAGGAAATTGATTTAAATTGGACAGCCGCGGTGTAACACGATGATTTGACAGGCGAAGTTTCGTTAAGTGTTTGACGTGGCCCATATTCAAGCGATATAGTGATATATAGATATACAAGTAGGAATTTCATCGTGTACTAGGTATATCATAGGTATATCATTTTTTCATCGATACTTTAATTTTAATTCAGATACATAAATATAGTGATATTTGATATCTCACATTCAATAAAAAATGCATCTATTTGGTCGTCAGTAAATTATTTCCACACATTTCTTAAGCAATCCTATATATTGTAAGTATAGACGTAACAAAATGACAAATACTTTTACAACATAGCTATAAAGAACATAGCAAGGTTAAGAAATTTAAACCTTAAGACATCTTAAAATAAATGTAATATACCCTCGTACTTATAATGTTCGGAATTAATATTGAAAGTTCTTCAATATAGCGCGCTTCTAATGTCATAATATTATTATGTCTTGTCCGCCTCAACTTTCATAATATTTTACGTCGGCTTCCAAAAGCGGCGAATGCCTCGGAGGCCGCGCAGGAAATATGGAGGGCAATAAAAATGTCAAGTCAGGTCATCAGAATGGAAAGCCCGAAGCGTTTTGTCGCCAGATGTGGCACTGAATCAATGAAAAACTGTTTTCTTTCGTGCCTCACATCGGCGATACATCAAGATGCGCCGTAAGCTCGCTCGGGTGGAAGCAACGCAACTATAATAATGGCCGTTGTTATGTTAGCTGACGGGCAATTTCTGATCCATACACCTGCCACCGACAAACTAAATTGTTAATAATATTTGTATATCCACGTTTCGGATAGAAAAATTAATATAAAATACAAATCTCGAAACAATAATAAATTATGATTGATAGACGATGGCTTTAGGACAATATTATAATGTATTTGTTTTTCGATTCTTACTCAACGAAGCTCAACTCATCCAAGGTTAACTAGTTTATATTCAAGGATAACGAGTGAAAACATTAGCTTACTACGCCGATCACTACAATACCAATCTTTACTAGATTTCAATATATCTGATTCTTATCCAACTATCAATAAAGTGATTGTACCAGCTCTTGACGATTAGTGACCAAAATGTGTATTATCTGGTCAAGCAACACTTAAAGTTATTTGATCCATTAGGTAGTAATACTCGTTTCGTATACCTTTTAACTTTTGAAAAATATCTTGGCTCCAACACATTTGAATTATTAATACTAGTGGGAACAATATTTTGATATAATTAAGTCCTATAAATGACGACGTGGCTTGCAACTCATCAGATAATATTTGAAATGAGCACGAGAAGTGAACTTTGGGAAGCCGCTTCGCGGGGTGTGAAAAAACTTTGTCCAGAGAGAATGGTCTTCTTTACCTAGTCTTTTCTTACCTCCTTGAGAAATATACGTGACTATATAATTGTAACATGATGTGAGTAGTGCAATTTAGCTTAGTTTAGATCAAATGTCAACTACATTATTTACATGAGTTTCTGTTAAGAAAGAAAGTAAACAATTGACTGTACACGTTTCTAACGGCCACGCGGGCTTTAGAACAGGTCTGGTGTCGGAAGCGGCATTACACTGAGCATTAGCTGTCGCGATAAGCGCCCTCACAAATTGCAGCGAGCACGCGAAATGATAAAACTGTGGATTTTTTAAGTCCGTTTTTTATCCCTTTTATACTCAAACAGAAAATTATTACTTAAACATAATTTTCTTATCAGATATATACATGTCTTTAGCAGATATACATACAGCCTTATGAGACTGTCTTCATATTATCAAACGCTAATGTCGTTTTCTTACTTTACTTTATTACAACACACATGGCGAAATCTAACGTCTTAAATAATGTACAATATCATGGTACTATACTTATCATGTTTTAATTCATTTATTGGCGTAATGGGAGCGTCATTTCCACACGAGCGGTTTGTTTTAGAATATTATATTACAACGTTACTGTTGTGTGAGTCAGCAGGTTATCGAAGTAATTAAACTTTTAATTTGGAAAACAAGATAACAAAATTAAAAAGGCGAAAAGCAAACACACGATAATAACAAATTTTGCTATAAAAAACACAATAAATTATAGAGAATTATGAAATTAGCCAAATAAACGTTTTATTCCAGTATAAATTTCGTATGCCATTTAAATTTCTCGTCGAGCGTTGTACAGGAAGCAGTTATTCAACGCCCTCTTGCGTTGTTCGGCAATAAATTAACGGGGGTGGATAAATCCATTGCGTACTTCGATCTACGACAGCGATTGCAGCGGAAGTACTCATGAATACGATTTTTGTACAGTAAATTACAATTTAAGTGTCCCGAGTACGATACGAGAGACTATTTTTATCGAATGAAGGAACGGTTCAAACTGGAATTAAATCGACGTATTATTTCGCTGAGTGCTTTTTCTATTGCATTACCATTTATTTATTATGAGGTAGGTTTAATTTCGGGTAAAATGTGTTTCTTTCAATGACTGAAGCTGCCCAGTAGCTATATATTTTTTTGGTGCCTATTAATTATGGTGTAATTATTAATGTCATTAAATATTTATCGCACTTTTTAAACAGTATTCGCTTAATAAAACTTATAAAAATAACGATGGATGCATTTCGTCGAGAATGCAACCAGAAGTTTACAATTATTAAATCATGAACGCTAACAAAGTGCACAAAAAACACTTACAGTTGGTTTGCAAGTAAAGTTGGTCGCAAATTTTGCCGATGCTTTAGTGCTTACCCTGTTCAAGAAGTTCCAATTGATTTTATTACAGAAATGTAATCCAGTAAACAGGCAAATCGTCAACTTTACGGCCTAAACCAACTACTCGTATGTACATATATTTGCAACGTCCAAGAATTCTGTAAATGCACATACATAGCCGTAGGCATCATCGTTGCTCTATAAAATTACTATCGAACACCTTTTTAAAAACACAAATATGTAAATTTCCTGCTCTAAAACGAAATACAAATAACATATTATTGAAACGCTCATAAACGCGAAGGCGTTGGGTTTAATTTACACCCAGGTCAATCATTTATGGATATGAAGAAACATATTATGTTTATATTATATTTGTTATTATATTATAGTATATTATATTTGTTTACCAGATATCTGCCATAAAGAGGTATTTAATTGTCTAATTTGTAAGCAGTTAGCCGTGTGTGGAATGGACCCAGAAATTTTTGTTGTATAAAATCCTTCTGTAGATGTAGAATTACATTAGGTAAAAGCTCCGTGAGCTCATCGCCTGACGAAATACCAACAGTTTATAGTTTCACGCAAGATGTACCAAAAAAGAAATGTTTATGGTCACGTAATGTAAAACTTACCCAATTTCAGAATTGTTGATCATAAAGCGCCAACTTCCGCTATCGTAATAACAGCAGCCAACTTTAATCCTTTAACGACATTGGGGTGCAAAAATGTTTTCTGATGTTTATATAGTCTTGAGTAGATATTTATTGTTGTTTCATAATAAAAAGTGGCCACGAAAAGAAACTATATGAAAATGGATCTCCAACTAATTTTTGTAAGTATTTGTTGGAAGTACAACTACGAGTAATATTTCGTCGTTATGGCGTTTCGTCGTTTTTGAAAACACTCAAATCACTTATTATCATATTTAAATACATAGTAACTACACACTAAAATATTATTGAACGATCCGCTATTAGAAAGCTGACGGTATGTAGTCGGTTCGTTTCCCGCGCAAAATAATTGTGTGATGGGCAAAAGTGAATAATTGGCGTTTGAGTGTTAAAATTTCCAGACTTTATACCTATAGTTTGTTTATATATATACATATGTTACACAAATATTTATACGGATACAATGTTTGTATATAAATTATATTTACGTTTATCCGCCATAGCATAGGCTTTGCTCAGCTTAGAATCTGTGTGACATGTTCCTAGATACCATTGTCACCAAAGTCACTTAATCAAAACGTTTATTACGTCAGATATGGTTACAAATTAAATTTACGAGCATGTACTGACTCATGCTAATTGAATATTAATTCATGTTAATTTAATACATAATATATGATGCATATCATAGATAATTAGAAATCAACACTATGACATCGTACCCGATCGTATGTCTATTAAATATAAGGTAGGTACGAAGTGGATTACTACATTTGGATATCTACCTTTCCTGCTAAAAAAGGTATAACGTTCGCCTTATCAAAATTTGCGCAAGGTTGATTAATATGTCGGTTTAGAATCTGCTCTTTTATCGCCTGTAACATTATTTCTAAAAAATAGTCGCAATGCTTACAATTCTTGTTTATATTCCGTAATATATTTGTTTAACCTTTTAGAGATTGTCTACTCGTAGTAGATCAATTCCGTTACTGATTGTTATTTTAGACAACTAGGTCGAAAAACTTTATATTTTATTATATCAAACAACACACGAAAACCTCGTAACAAATTCTGTTATAAGAGCGTTTTCTTTCTTATCTATAGACGTCATAACATAGGCGTCATTATCAAAAAGCGGTTACAGATAACATAACATCACACTAACGTCAGTCTACGTAGAAAAGCTGCGATGTAACTTCTGCCGTCATTATCGTAGCATTTGTTTGATTGGTAAGAGATAAACGAGAATAAGCCTCGGGCGGTATTGGTTTCGTATTTCTCAAGGGTAACTTACATAAATGTTAACGGCCCTGTCAGCGATCCAATCGAAAACGCTATGATCTGAGCGTTTTTTAGATAAATATGAGGGTTACGTTACATGAAACGGGATGTACTTTACAGTCAATAAATTGACTAAACTCTTCGGTTTTTGTGACGGTACAAGTTTGCGAGTACATACAAGCGCACTGTATTCGCAAAACAATCAATCGCCTTTTTTCTCTTTTCGCTGCGAAATCTGCGCCGCTTTTGTCTGTGTACGGAAGTGGAAACGCACGATTCTGAATGTATCACCTAATCTCGTTTGAAATGTTGGTGGCGTTACGTAAAGTGCATAAAAAATGAATATCTAATTTAATCATTTGAATTATTGTCACTCAAGCAATCATGCTGACGTATAACGGAATAACAGGAGGTACTACATCTACCAACCATTGAAAGCTAATTCGAAAATTATCTTTTTTTATATTTCAATATCAATTTAGATCGTCAACAATATACTTGCTTTTATTTCGATGAAAGGACGCCTTAGCTGTAACAAAAAAAATTAAAGTAATGACTATCGAACATTTTCCTGGAACAATACGCATAAGAATTAAAAGCTCGAGTATATGGTATCGTACTCCATGTAAGCGACACTTACACAAATGATAAAGTGGACTCTAACCGTGATAAATGCTATCACTTTTAGTTAAAAAGCCAAATAACAGCCATAGTATAAAGAGCCTTTCTTTCTTCTCCAGTGACCATTGGGCCTCTGTCCGTCCGTCTATATTTCATCTTTTCAATGTTTTATCACTCCACAGGCGAGGGGACGCGAACAATTGGGAAAATTTTTGATGTTAAGGAATACATTACTTTCAAAAGGGTTTTTCAAGATAATGGACCAGTGAATTCGACTGCAGAAATAAAAAGGGGCCTACAAGATATGCAGTTATCAATGCTAAATTGGATGGGTAAGTCCATTAATGGCTATTACAACCGAGAAGTATTTTTTCGTGAGTAGAGGACGTTGACTGTCGTTAGCTAACAGTATTTTCACTATAATGTGAGCAATTCAGAGGTCTTGGAATTCCAATTGGAGCTAAGCTAAGTTATGATCTCTGTGTTCATTAAATCGCCAGCACATACAAGCAACATAATAGCATTCAGGCCACTTACCTTTTAAGCGTTGGTGTACCTGACAGACAAGTGACTTATCCTCCGTTTACTAAAAATCAGTATTCAGACAAGAACATTTTATTAAAAGAGGAATGAGAGTTGCTTTTCTTCTGCTTATAAATCAAATATAAACGAAGTATTAGGTTTTATAGTCTTCAATATAAAGTAATTATCGGGGCGTTAAAATGTCACTGTGTATAGTGAACGCAGTATACAAACGCTACACGCCGTAACATCCCGAAAACTGCTACAAAATTATGCTTTCGGGGGTAATTACACTAGCTTTTAAGTCTTTTGATCTTGCTTCAACCGGAACATAGCTGTGCCTTTGTCAAAAAGTAAGAATGCCAGCTACTCAAAAAATTTCGGTACAATGAGCTCCGCCGCAAGATTTAAACTTTTGCTTCACGTCTGGACTATTTTAGCTAGCACTTAGACTAGGACGTCTCGCTCAGATTTAATTCACACGTGCAATATGACTAAGATCAGCGTCGCGATAAATGTTTTCTACAATATACGACAGTTATAGGCATGCCAAAAAAATCTAGTGGTACGATACCTTATTTGCGTTTGGTATTCATAGCGTCTATTATGTTGAAATAAAAAACAACGCATGTGTTAACACCTATAAGTATCATATATTTGTATTATTATATGTGTACGTGATTAGATCTTGGCACTAGCATGTGTCGTCGTAAATGTTTGTAAACAAACACGAACAGTTTCATACAAAATAATTATCAGAATACAGATAATACATTGAAATTTATAGCTAATATATTTTCCGGTCACTCGGATTGCTTGCACGAATAGTCACATCGAGTAGCCCATTCGACAACCCAATTTATCAGTTAAAAATAAAAAACCGAACAACAACAGAAACGTATGTTCAAAATATTCCTTTTTTGTTATTTGATAACTACTAAAATGTCTGAAACTGCGAAGATGTTGAGTCTGCAGGAATCCTATCGTAGTTTTTCTTCTTTTGCAAAAATGAGACTGAGACCATATTATAAAGGTCAATAAACTGATATAGCTCTTAATTTAAATTGAACATAATATCTTATACGTTTATCTAATATTTCATGTAAGGTGCCTTAATGTGGTAATTAGTACACAAATTCAGCAATAGCAGCGTAATGGATTAAACTCCGGGTCTACTTTCATTGCGGGGAGATATCCGTGCCCGGTAGGCCTTCGCAAATGTGTAGTTTCCAGCCACATATAGCAATCATGGCGAAATCATAAATACTTTTGTAATAACTACTACAAGAAACTTTTGCCAGCAAGGCAATAATAATTGTAGGTACACCATTATAAAAACTGACATTCATTATAAAATAAATATTCAAATTTTAGAAACAAATACAATTGTATAATACAAGCATTTTATTAGAAAAGATCTTTTTTAACAATTACAAAGATACGTGATGAAGCTATTTGGGTTAAAATTATCTGCAGACCCCATTTACGTTTTGTCAGGCAGAAGAATTTTTAGAATAGGGTTAAAAACAACGAAGTCTTTTCAACCTTTAGAAAGGGCAAGTGAAAATCGCTTGCAGTCTATGCCGTTAAGAACGCCTACAGGTTTTCAGTGCGACCCATTTTGTCGAGGAGCTTTAATAAGTGCTTTGTGCTGATTTCTTATTGCATCAGAGTAGAAACCGGGTATGCCAGTCACTTATAATGTAGCACGAAATCTCATATATTATACATATCCAATAATATTATACATAATAATAATAATATTATACATATCCAATAATATACATACAATTTTGTTCATTCATTTGCACATAATATTAATGAAGTAATATAAAACTATATTTATTTATTAACCCGGCAGTAGCGTAGATACTGTCGGGCCTGATGGAATATTAGTGTTCTAATCGCCATTATAATATACGACGCTCTTGCGCTAGTCCTATTTACTTACATCGATGTAATTTAGCTTCTCATACGTTTCGCTTTCATCTACCATTTCGGTGTAATTTTCTCTGAATATCAAAATTTTCTCATGTTTATCGCTTTCCTTGATTATTTAGTTGTCGTTATATTGAAACTGTCAGTCTTCCAACACATATATTTGTCAAACATACAAAAAGCTTGATTTCATTGAAACATAATTTAACACGTTAAAGTCAATATTCTGACTTAAATTTTTACTTTCATAGATTTGCCTTATTTCGTAAGTTGAAAGGTAGGAGGATAGGAAAAAAAAGGTGAAAGAAGCACTCGCGAAAATAATCTAAATATCTATTTAATACACCTTAATACTAATACTACCCACTCACTACCAGGTAGCTCGTCTGCCTGTTTGCTAGGTAAATTTAAAAAAATACCACCTCATGCTCAGGAAACTATACAGTGACAAGATTATTGGAGCATAAATATGTATCTCTGATCAGACATTCCGAAATCCCGTGACCTACTCTATCACCTACTCGTCGTATTACATTTGCGTTATATGGGCGTCCATTGTAATTTGTTTTAGTAAAATTTTCGCGAATGTTAGACAGTTAAACTGTTTTAGGGTTGTCTATAAACATAGAGCAGCGAAGTTACTTATTCAACGACCCCTTAACTGGTCCGATAGTGGGATGGACTGGACCCTGAATACATAACCGGCCTTAATAATTAGCATCCCTGATTCTAATATACGTGATTTCCTTTGTTTCCCCGTTTCTCTGCCTTAAATTGTCTCCATGCAACAGAATGCTCCAAATTTTTTACCAATGTCAACGCATTCCTCTTTTCAGAAATGAGATGGTTTTTTTTTTATCGGTTTGCAAATATTCGAAAATAAATACTTACTGTTATAACTACAATAATACACTAGATCAAAAAAAGAACAAAGCAGCAAAATTAATTATTACGGCTATAATAATATTACGTCTATCAGAACTACATTATTTCCAAACCATTAAGATAAATAAATGATATTGCATTCAAATAAAACTCCTTAATGATTATATTCGCCTGAAATAACGACTACCGTGATGTTAATAAGTACTCGTACGATGTTTAAATGAGTTAAAATATCCGCTATTTAATCTAATTCAAAGTGCTCATTAAATTTAATCACCAGATGAAAGCACAGAATATTAGAAGAGCAACGAAAGCGAAAAATATAAATATGATTTAGAAATAAATTACAGCGTAAATTTTAATAGAACCCTTTCCTTTTGAACGATCGTTTTACGGCTGTAGAATGTACTGGAATCGACACTGAAAGAACTGAAAGCATCACCATTGCCTCCATTTCTGCCGCTAAACAGAAACGTTTTTCACTTACTCAATTACTCACGTTCCAACTTAGTCATCAAGAGCAGTACGTTTGTGACAATGTTATTAATTTAAATTTTATTTTATATTAGACAAAATATGAGCTCCGTGAGGCCATAGACAGGCGATGGCGAAACCGGATCAAAAACTGACACATTCACGACCCTCAGCAACGAAGAATATGACACGAAGAGAGAGAACCTATCAGCTGTTTGTACTACAACATAAAGTTTTTACTGTCGGGAATCGGGTGTTTCTTTTCATATGCGTACATATTGTAGAAAGTCGTACTGATATCGTATAAGGCTGATCAGAAACGATCAGGTGGCGATAAAGGCTAGATTTCAAGAGTTCTGTTGAAATGAAAACTAAAGGTTACCGATGATACGATTTAACTTAAACGAGCAAATAAAACTACTTATGCCATTCATTGGCGGATCCTCTATAGCATTTAATGTGTATAAGCAAGGGTATTTATTACTCGGTAAATTTTCTTAGCAAAATGTTATAAATGTTGAGAGTAAAATGTTTTTTTATGGTTTTCATTAAAACTGGATACAGTTTGGTTCCATTTTTACCTACGTCTATCTATTTCTTTGAAATAGGAATTAGGATTATTTTGATGAAATAAAGTGCCTCTTCTATAAGCTGTAGTTGTTCATCAATGTCCGTTCGCACATTCATGCACAATGTTTGCTCAAAACCGATTTCACACTCAATTCAAATTTATCAGTTATGATTTAAGTTAATTTTCATTACAATCAGTGAATTTCACATATTTGTATTCATAAATCGTTCGTAGAATTCGGCTTTGAAATATTAAAATTTTATTATCACAAACATAAACGGCAGTTCAGTTGTATTTACTTAGAATATATAGTTCGTAATTATTACTCTACACAGATTTGATTGGGTGCCATTGTTTAAAAGTCCCTGTACCCTGGAGGGATGAATGAATTACATGCGCCCTATGAAACATAATAGCCGTTACACTTTAATGAGTAATTGTGGGATCCCGCTAAAATTCGAGTTTCAACAGTGTTCATACTACATTACAATATTTTAGATAAAGAAGTCGTTATAATGGCTTACAAACAGGCATTTTTCGGCGAAATATACATACATATATGCAAATTGATCGACCTGATTTACTTGTTAAATCTCTTAAATGTTGCAGGTGTCAAAAGGCGTCGGCAACCAATTGTCGATGCTGCCGGTTCGATTGCTACTGTCTTGAAAAATGAAATTTAATGTATTGTCCTTAATAGGTATGTGACAATGAGCCTAATTTTTTTTCGTAAAGATTGCGGTTTTCTTTTCGTTAGTTTCAGTGTCTTGTAGGTATTTAACAATGTTTATTACCATACAAATTTGTTTAGGAACCATTAATAATTTTGTCTCTTTATGTAAATTGTTTCCACAAATTCTATTCTGCAACTATAGTGCAATAGTTGTAACTATAGTAGATTGTATTGGTATGATTGTACTCTCTTTTCTAGTAGGAAAACTTCTAATTTATTCCTCTATTTTTTATTTAAAAAACACGTTGTCAACTATAAGCTCTCTTTAGTAAATATCTACACCATTTGTATAAAAATCTAGGCATTTACCTGGCGGAGCATTCAATCCTTGTAGCGATTGTGTCCGCTGCCTCGTGCGATAGACGATGAAAGGCCACGCCGGACGCGCTATTCACGTATGTCATTGAGCGGAGCGGAGCCAGCCGTGTAGAAAAGCAGCGAAATGGACTCCATATATCTTGTACTCTCGGCGAACTAAATAAATCTTAAATCTTAACAACGGTAATTACATTTGATGTGTTTGAAGCCCCGCTTTATTTTTTAAATTAAAATTCCATAAACCACATGAATTCTAATATATTTATTGTTTACTTATATAATATTTTAATACAAAGAAAGCCACACCAATATTTTAAATGCCAATCGTTTTTATTGCCAATCGACTTTATCGTAAAAATATCTAGGTATTGAGAAAACACTCTTTATTATTTAACAGCATAAAGAAGAGCTAATAAAAAAGAACACAGCTAGAATAAAGATAAAATTTAAACCCGAATTCGAAACTATTTTTTTTACCATTTGTTTATTAATTTTTGTTACAATTCCTGTACATTTCCTGATATTTTATTTCAACTAAATGTTGCATAGTAGTATTTCAGTTGTTCTGCCGTAGATTCGAGCCTCGCAGGAGGCGCCCTCGGATCGAGCGCACAGCCCATCGTCCTCTTCTTCGCGGGGCGGAGATGCGTAC
>DWQT01003860.1:0-11926 GCA_018244895.1 Myscelus amystis hages | reverse complement strand
AGGCATAAAGCTAGTTGGATACCCAGCCCTGAAGACTATATTTCATCATAGCGTATAATAATGAAAGTGAAAATTATGAATATTTGTATGTAATTTGACTTCCAACACGTATGGTCCCTATCGAGGTATGGGATTGCTATTTATGATTGTAATATTTTCACGCTTACCGGGATAGCTACGGCCAGCTCGAGCGGAGTGTCGGGAGTGAAAGCAGGTGAGACTGAACATGAGGTTTACCGCTGTAAATGACATTGGCGTTTTTTAATTCATTTGCCGGCAATTAAAGCTGTTGAATTGTGTTGCCCTTAATAAAAAGCCGTTTGTGTTGCAAGCGATAAAAAGCTTTGGTTTTTTTATTGTGTCATTTTTTTTTACGAAATTGTCTCTGGTTTTTTGGGGTTCTTTTGCGAGCCGCTGTTGCAACGTCCGATGTCTTGTTTGGCTTATATTTGTGTGGCGACGTTAATAGGTGTAACGTTGTTTAGCTACAGATTCGTTTTCGAGTGTTCTACGATTGTATGATTTCGTTCGCGGACTGTTCGATACAATAAACTTATTGTCATAATTCTCTTCTTTTCATGCTGCTATTGACCTATCGGATCTTTTATTGGGTATACCAATTCACTTTGCGCCGACTCTGCATGATATACATATGTCTCTATCGTTTCTTTGACATCATAAACAATCACTTGATTTTTTTCTAACAACGCACCAATAATAATACGATTCATTAACGGTCAAGCTCAATCGAAAAAATATAAATACAAACACGCCATTTTCGATATCTAATGTCAAAACGACCGCCAAATCGATAACGACTATTAAAAACTCGACGCTTCCATTTTTAAACACAAATTTTTATTTCCCCGTTTTTTCTACTCTGTATTTTAACGTCAACCGTTCTCGCCCGTGCCAAATACGTTTATACGATGTACATCGTTACTATAATTTAATTCTGTCTAATAAACTATACATATTTGCGAGTTTGTTTCCTTTCGAACGCGTAGTATCCCTGTCCGACGTCACAGCGCATATAGCGCCGTCGGCGTCGCCCGCGGCGGCGCCCGCCGCGAAACTGAGCCAAGCGAGCGGTAGGGCGTCGCTCGAGCCGGATGTGGCGTTCCCGGCGGTGCTGAAGGGCTCGCAGAAGCAAAGGGTACCGCCGCCGGTGCCGCCGCGCGGCTCGCCGAAACCGAAACGCGGCGGAGGCTCCCAACCGTCCAGCCTCGACGCCAAAGGTGATTATCACTTAAACATATCGGTCAACGATATACCACCGCAGACGCCTATCACGAGTAGCGATGACGACTTTTGGTTCTATGGGCATGATTTTAAGTTTAAAGAGCCTGTTGCATGCCGCGCGCAGCCGTCCATTTCGGATCATTCCGTCAAGATCGAGGGGCTTGTCTCGTCCAACCCGTTCTTGGACTACGCGGAGGAGGGCGAGAGCATCACCGAAAGGTCGCACCCCTCGAAGGGTCTGTTTGTCCAGAGCACGATGATGTCCAAGTTCAACATCGACAACATGGTCAGACAACACTTGGACACCGGCAACTACGATGACACGTCGATGACAGAATCCAGCAGCGAGGAAGAAACGAAGCCAATATATAAAGATCAGAAACTTGGGACCGGCAGACGGTCGAAGAATTCGGCTACGTTTAAATCTGATGAGAATTTCTTAAGTGGAAGACGATCTACAAGTCCCGTTGCTAAAAACAATTATTTAAGACCTACACATAAATACGAAGACAGACAAGAAAATTTCGCATCAGCTAGACGCTCTCTTAGTGAAACAATGAAATCTATGTCACCACAACCGAGTGGTGCCAGACGCATGACTGCTCCTACAATGAGTGGATCTCATGGATGGATGCCACCACAACCGAAAGACCCCAGACACATGACTAGTCCGACAATGAGATCCATGTCACCACAACCGAACGACACCAGACGCATGACTAGTCCGACAATGAGATCCATGTCACCACAACCGAAAGACACCAGACGCATGACTAGTCCGACAATGAGATCCATGTCACCACAACCGAAAGACACCAGACGGATGACTAGTCCTGCAATGAGATCCATGTCACCCCAACCAACCATCACCAGGCCTATGAGTGGTCCTACAATGAGTTCCATGTCACCACAGCGCAACGACACTAGAAGCAAAATGAGTCCGACCATACGGCCCACCACACAAAGACCTACCGATGCTGGGCGCGTTGCCGATACGACAATGAGATCCCTATCACCAGAACCGAGCGGTTCTAGACGAATGTCGAATCCGACAATGACATCCTTGTCACCTCACCCAAGTATCACTAGAGGCAGGACTAGTCCAACCATGAGTTCTATGTTGGCAGGACCAAGTGTTAATCAATGTTTAACTACTCAGACAACGGGACCCATAGCTCCACAACTGAGCAGTGCTGCTCGCTCGACCAGCCCAACAATGAGACTCACGATACCCCGACCAAATGATTCTTTCATTCCAAACACATATGCACCTAGTATGCAATTAAACATAATAAATCCGTCTGAACCTGCTGTTAGAGAAATAGCGCAGAAGCGCGAAGGGAATATCAAGATGGAAGTACCACAGATACCGGCTAGACGCCCTAAGGGTCCAGCTGTGAGGAATATCAGTTCCAAAAAAGATGATACGTCGAATTATTCTACTGTTATACTGACTCCTGCTGGCGAAAAGAGAAGTGTTCACAATGTTCGATCTTCAGACCTGATACTGGCAGCTAAAACGTTAAGAAAGACCCCGCAGAATAAAGACTATAGACCAGAACAGTCTAAAGACGCCGTTAAAATAGTGGAAAGGTCCGAAACGAAACCGATAGTCGGTTTGATGTCGGGTATAACGAAACGACTCAACTTCAACCAGTCGAAGCGAGACAAGACGAGAAAAGACGCGAAAACAACAAAACCGAAAATCGAAATCAGACCGTACACGGAGAAACACAAGGGAAACGTAGAAGACAAGAATATCTGCCACAAAAAAGCGAAAGCGAAAATCGATATGTTTCAAAAGCAAATATACAACGTGGAACCGGTGACTGATAACAGTTCGCTGTCGTCTCAAGGGAGTCCGAAGTCGCCTAGATATGTGATGAAGCGCGCTCAAGTGACGGAGACAAAGAAGGTGTTTGAGACCGTGCACCAGTATAAAGCACCAGCTCAGCCTGACTTTGCCTTCAATCCGCCAGCCCTGAGTCCGACATTGAACCCAGTTGCCGGCAATGTACACGACAAGATACGGAAATTCTCCGTCCCAGTGGTTCCCGAGATCAGGACACCGATCAAAGTGCCCCGACGTAAGAAGATGACCAGCTTCAAACGGAGATCGGAGCGCAGGAAGATTTACCAGATGAGAAAAGAGATAGAAGAAGCACTATAGATAATTCTAATGATGTGGTTTATTGATGATATTCCAGTTTAAATATAAGGAATTTCCAGTTCCCGACGCTTCAGTAGAATTTTAAAATGATTATACTACATACATGTAGCTTGACAGCATGTTTGTTGGAAATTACAAATGTTTATTTGTTGTTGCAATTTTTAATTGTTGTTTTCAAACTCTTAATGTTGGACGCGTTGTCTATTAATTGTTGTTATATTACCATTTGTTGCACGTTTTAAGTTTGTTTTGATTGCATGCTGTTCTGTGCCTGACTACTGCCATTTTGTATTTATTGGTAATTTAATTTTGTAGATGTAACTAATTTAGATAATATTTTTTTATACTCTATATCCTAAATTGTATGTTCGTAATTTGAATAGTTCATCAAGTTTTAATTATAAACAGCTGTTTTCCTCAATAACAGTAACGTTTTTATGATGTAAAATTAATATAATCGTTTATCTTACATTTGATGTAGAAGTAATTATTTTGAAATACGTGTGTACGTTATTTTACTGTAGTTTTGGTCATCACGTTTGGTAGAGGTCATTTCAATGTATGTTCATGTAAATGTTTCACGTGTAATTCAATAGAGTCACGGAAATTTCAAGAATTTCTATTTAAAAAAAAATATATTACTCGTCTATTTATTTAAAAATCACGTTGATATCCTAATAAAAGGTACTATTTTTTTTATAAAATCAATGTAATTAGATAATGAGGGTAGGTAAACAATTGCTAAACGACAATCTAGTCATTGTTACCAACCTTGTAGTGTAACTGCACTGATTCCACTTACATGTCAGTACTCGCAACGGCATCTTATGACATGTCTCACCTCATGTCTCACATGTACCATTGTATTACCTTAGCGAGTTCCCCAGTGAACGTCAATTAGTAGTTAGTGCATCATATCATTAAGTAGTACATCATTCCATGCTCATTTCAATCACTATGTACCAGCTTAGCGAGTCCCCTAATCAACGTCAACTAGTATAGTGCATCACTCCAAGTCCCATACGAGTGTATTACCTTAGGGAATCTCCCAATGAACGTCAACTAGTATAGTGCATCACTCCAAGTCCCATACGATTGTATTACCTTAGCGAGTCCCCCAATAAACGTCAATTAATATAGTGCACCAGTCCAAGTCCCATACGATTGTATTACCTTAGCGAGTCCCCCAATGAACGTCAACTAGTATAGTGCATCACTCCAAGTCCCATACGATTGTATTACCTTAGCGGGTCTCCCAATGAACGTCATTTAGTATAGTGCCACTCGCCGACGTGGCAAGTTCCACCCGCACCAACTGGGTCATTGGCAGTCGTCCACGGCACGATTCAAGCGGAATTTTTTGCCACGTACGTGCCAGTTGTGGAATGAACTACCATCCGAGGCTTTTGCAGTGCGCTATAACATGGGGCTCTTCAAACGTAGTGTTAAAAGGTGCTTACAAGGCAGGCAATGCACCGGTAGCTCCTCTGGTGTTGTAGGTGTCTCTAGGCGACGGTGACCACTGACCTCAGGTGGGCCGTCTGCCCGTTTGCCATGACCTTCTGATATAAAAAAGTGCACCATTCCAAGCCAAGTCCCATACGATTGTATTATTATTATTTATTACCTTAGCGAGTCTCCCGGTCAACGTCAATTAGTTAGTGCATCATCCATAGATCCATACCATTTGTGTACTCACGTAGCAGCTCAGCGAGTCCCCGGTGACGGTTAGTGGTTAGTGGCAACGAGTCGCTAGTGTAACGCTAGTTGTCCGCCAGCCGCGGCGCCGTCGTGCTGCTCGACGCCGCCGCCGCCGTTCGAGGAGCACGCGCCGCCGCGCACGAGCCGCACCAACTCGTCGTCGACGACGTCCTCGAGCGCGTCGGGCCGCCGCCGCGGCGCGTCCAGCGCGGCCAGCGTCGTCACCACCTCGTCGGCGTCCTCGCTCGCGCTCACCCCGGCCGCGCTCAGCAGCGCGCGGAGTAATGAGGCTAGGTAATGGAAAACATTCAGGTAAATCATAGGTACTGTCAGATAAAACGACGCGTTGCTGTGGTGTTATTATAATTTAGAAGTAATGAGGCTAGGTAACCATAAAAGAGAACAATTCAGATAAATCATAAGTATCGTCAGATAAAACTACGCGTTGCTGTGGTTCAGTTATAATTTAGAAGTAATGAGGTATAAAAAAGGAAAAACATCAGATAAAGCTATGCGATGCTGTTTTGCCGTTTATAATTGTAATAGTAATGAGGCTAGTTATAAAAAAATCAGATAAATCATACGTATCGGATCCGGACACGCGTTCCTGTGGTTCGATTATCATTTACTCGTAACTAGACTATGAGTCTAGCTAGAGACTAATTGCAAAGATTTTGTGTGACAGTCATCTGTTTGATGGACGCATTGGTTTGTTCTGTTCTATATAAGTATTATATCGTATGTATGTAGGATGACTAAACTGTTTATATATAGTACAAAAACGATTTCTTCCAGTGTATGTTGGACTCCGCCCGCGTCGGTGGAGGGCTCAACGCCCACGTGGACGGAAGGCACCCCGAGCTTTACCGAGTCCAGTAGTAGTGAACAAGGTGAGCACAATACTCATACTATTAGGTCAGATACTGCGACAAATTCTCCCGATCTACCCAAGGTTGGCTGGTAGAAAATGCCACGCGGCTTCTGTTCGCCCATTGTTACTATTTGTTTTATAAAGGTGCAATAAAGCATATATAAATAAAAGGAAAGCTTCACTCTAATATACCCTTTACCCCTTTCTCATCTCCTGTCCTGGATACACTAGCTAATATGGTACGTATGGTCGCAGGCTACCCCATAACTCCAGCCCGCGGCGCCACGCCCAGCGAGGGGCGACGCTCCCCGCGCCCGCCGCCGCCGCCCCGCGCCACCGCGATCAACTGCCTCACCAGCGAAGTGGTGAGTCACGACCTCTCAGACCCTCATTCTACACACACTCCATTAGAAATAGCAGACTAACAGACACTAACATTACACACCTACATTTCTCTGGCAGATGATGCCTCGGGCGTTATGTTTGAGATTGTGTCTCAGTCATGTACAGTTAGGTGCAGGTAGGCCTTACAGTGTACTAAAAACTAGCAATACATCGCGTGATAATAGTATAGCGTTTTGCACCGTCCCGTAAGCGCGTGCGTTCTCACGTGCGCGGTGCGTTCGGTTGCGTGCGTGACTTGAATGTTGCCAGCGCTTTGGTGTGTAAAAAACACAAGAGAGGCGTCATAATAATAGGCGAAGTAATAATTTTATTTCTTTTAATTGGCAACACTAGTGTATCGGACAACTTCCGTCTGAATTTTTGGTCTAAATTTTTTCCGTCTAGCCTGCTTCGCAACGCGCGATAAGGAACTTCGTTCCAATAATAATACTGGTAATAGATACACAGTAAAGCGATACCATTGCCACGCAACTGTTATCTGAAAATTTTTAATGATCCTTTAATTTCCCTCCCGTTTTCCACAAAATATATCGTGTCTAATATTCACTTGACAGTTCAAATGTGTTGCCAGTGCTGTAACAGATAGATTTCAATCACACAGTCAATAGACCGTAGCAACATCGTTTATGTCAGATTCAAAAATGCTAATATCAAGTTAACTTGTTTAATAATCATGTTAGATAATATGTAAGAATTTGATTAGCAACTTTCTTACCAATAGTGTTTTGTCCCGCTCTGTTTCTTCCTCCTTCTGACATAGAGACCGTCGTACAATATTTTGCCTGTGTATTCAATTAGTTAATTGACCTGGCAACATTAGAGAACTGTCATTAACATATTATGTCTGTTTGTTACGTTATCTGTTCCAGTGAATATACGAATACGATTTTAACACACACACACACATCACGTACTACATTACATACGTAGATGTTTGAAAAGATCTTGGTGTATCTTAACTTAGATCTTTTTAAAATTCGAATCTAGATATAAATAGAAGTTCCGATTTATTAATTAACTACTAACTAGCTAGTGATAGTTATAATAGTAGATACGCACTAACCATTTGCGTCATTGTAGACCATTTTACATAGCTTCTAATACTGTACATGTTTTTTTTTGGGCATTGTATCTACCTGCCTCTGATTTGATAGACAACACACGCATACACATTCTTATACTCTATAGATGTAGTATACATTACCACTAGTCAATTGCCTTAGAAAACAATTGAAAATTAATCTATATATCAATCCGTTCGTATATTGATAAGTTTTTTTAAAACAACCAGCGCTTTGTAACTAACAACAAAATATTTCGGTTTAAAAACCAATGATATTGAAAAATATTACAATGTAATAATTAGTATCTAACGAAATTTAAATCTACAGTTTTGTCATATGGCAATGTATAGGTCTAAAGGAAGGTCCCTAGATAAACAATTAATATAATAATTTCGGGAAATATCATTGGTTTTTTTCATTATTATCCGCTTCATATAAATGCCCAACACGTATACATTTTTAATAGCTCATAGTATCTGACGACGGATAAGTAAATCATGCTAATATATTTATTAATGCCTACTTTTGTTTGGACGCTGCTTTCTGGTGGGTTTTTTTGTTGGTTTTTTTAAATTAAATAGTTGCACTTAAAAGAGAGAGTAGAATACGATTACAAATGATAAGAAATGCGTTGTAATGTTTTAATCGAATGCTTGTTTTTTTACGAACGTTTCAACGCTAGGGCTTTTAGATAAAACAATGATTTAGTCAATCTATATAATCGCAACGAACAGACTAAAAAAGATTTGTGACAGTCATATTTCGCGATGTTGCCATGTGAAAATATAAAATGAACTGTTTAAAAAAAATGTTATTTCATTTAAGTGTTTTTTTTTTTAATGGAAAGGAATAAAAAATTACTATCAAGTGTTTTTTAGTCTGTGCTAATCAACGAAATACAATATACAGAATATAGATGTCGAAGTATTGGGAGCATTAAAAGCGTTAAGTTGTCTTTTATTTGGAATCTATGATGGAGTTTTTCTCGAATGGACTTCTTTCTTGGTACATTGGTAATTAAAAAAGAAATCACCGCTAGATGTACATTTTCACGTAGTTTTTATTTCATACATACATATGTATTGTATTTCGTTGGTTCATATAAAATAATTTCAACTCAAAATTGGGTGCTTCCATTTTAAGAACGGCGAAAATTTTGCCACGTGTGGTACTCGTGATTGTGTCATAATTTGTTCATTGACCTAAACAAACACGAAACGATAAATTCTCAACAGCGTTGGGTCGGTTTTTGGCTGAGAGGTAAACGTTTTGCTTATGATTGATATGTTTTCTGTCGCATAAAAGCTCACCTAACACAGATTGTCTCAAATAATTTAGGTAATCGATAGTTCTAACGTCTATCGATTGTTGTGTTGTAAAGCGTTTGCCAAACCAACGGGCCCATGTATTGATAAATTAAAATAGAACATCGTTTTTAAGACAATTAAATATAGTAGCTTTCTAGGTAATTTTTTGAAAACGTAATATTTTGCGGGTTATTTTGTAGATGTTGCAAACGTTAACGTAACCTATTTTTGTTAAACGAATGTTTTACAAACGTTTTTTACTATTTTCGAGACTAGATTTAAATAAGATTCTACTTCCTCTATCTATTTTTTCTAGTAGCCGTATTTTTGAAAAGTTGCCACGTATGGCAACAATTGTAGCTTGATACGTATTACGTATAAAACTTGAAAAAAAAAACTGAAACAAAAAAAAAAAACATTATTTTTTAAAGTTTTTTCATTCACCTTCGAATGTTGTAAATTTCCTTTGTAACGATTTGATGCAATTATCTATAAAATAACCTTGAAGTTTATAATAAAATATGACTGAATGCACTCGTGTTTAGATCATTCGTAGATTTGAAGGGAATATTTTTGTCTCCTTCCGGGCATAGATTCAGTTTTCGTACTGCCACTTCACTTGATATAAAGGTAAAAAGCAAGGCTAGGAAATCTACATAACTTTTTTCACTGCCACATCGTTTGCCAGTGTTCTACCCCGCTTATAGCTACTTAACTGTGACTGCTTCAACTAATAATAATAAATCTCACTATAGTCCAGTTACCTTGTGATTTATGTAATGCTTTTCCTCCTGACACAGTTTTGAAATGACCCAGAAATGACCAAGTTTTCTGTATTTATTGTAAACAGTGTATACAATTGTAAGGTTTTCTTTATATAACTAGTATCTTTTTGCTGTCCATATAACGATCAGAATACGAACATTAGAGAACATGGGAGATAAAATTAATCTTACAAAGAAAATGTTTGAAAGGAATCGCTTACTGGATTTTGGCCGAGCGTGCGTCTGTCTCTTTTCAGTTTACCCGCCGTATAATATGCCAAAAGGAGACAAAGATATATAACTTTAAATTAATTTGACGCTATTTTAAGCGTCTCGTATGGAGTAATGATTAAATTGTTTTGCAAAGTACAAATTTGAATATAATATTAGTGTTACGTGAACGGATTGCGCTTCGGGGCAGGCGAAAATGTGTTGAAAATTCCCTCTATATACTCTGCATATTACTGCTGTCAATGTCACTTTTTGCACAGACTACTAAGATCGTAATTTTTGGCGCCAAACCATTCGTAATCGGATTTACAGTCTGTGGGCACTGTTGTTTAATAATAATCGCAATCACATTATCCTTGTACTTTTGAATAAATCATGTTTGAAAATTAAAAATTCTGCAATATACAGCCATATAACAAAAATAAATTTTACCATATTGATATTGACAGTGCAGTACTTGCTATATTTAATAATTATCCAAACTACTGACATTTGGCCATTCGATCTTTTGTGATACCAATATTGCGTATAATCCCATCCAGTGTTGCCAACGTGATCGACCAATAGTTTACTGTTGATTAGATTAGCAGTAATCGAGTAATTGATGTTAAAAGGTTGTCTGTTTAACGAAAGTAATCGTTCGTTCGCTTATTGAAATACATGTTATATAAAAATATGTATACATAATCCGCTTTCTCGTCAGTGTTTTACAATTATAAATATATAAAGGTACGTATTTTGTGTCGTGGTGATCTGTAAGCATTTTTAAATGTGTCGTTGTCATTTATTTATAACATGAAATATCAGGTTATTACTGCAAGTTTCAATTAAAATACATTTTGAAAACAAAAATGCATAGTCATTTGCTATTAGACAAAATGCCAAACCAGAAACTTCTTTTATAATGTCATATTCCCTATTAACGTTTTTAAATTTGGAACCTCGATAGAGATGTCAGTTTTGACCGACTTCAAAAAGGAGGAGGTACTCAATTCGTCTGTATTTTTTTAACGGTCCTGTTCGGATTTGGAAAGTTGTCCACATTTGCTTGCTTTATTTCGAAGTATTATAACTTTTAATGATGCCAAATGATTCTGCCTTTAACGGAGCATACATGCCTACTCACGGTTGACACAGCGATACTGAGCTGCCTAAAATCTGTATTTCACATTCAATTGATCAACTTTCAAATTCAATTCCTCTCTCATTAATTAAATTTAATATTATTAGTGGAATTAAATTTAATATTATTATTATATTAACGTTTTCACTGCAGCTTTGAAAAGATTTTTTCAGTTTCAAATTTACTTAATGCTTACAGATCAGTCAGAAGAACCTTCCTGCTAAGCGTGGCAGTCGTAACGTTACATTTTTGACCATTAAATAAATATCTTCAAAACACGAATAATGTCAGATATTCATATATTACAACATTTTTTGTATCTGTCACAACTAAATTATTTCTTGAAGCTTGATCATATTAAAGAAAAAAATGCAATTCTTGTTTAAAAATGGCAACACAAAATGGTAATTTAGTGTTGATAACAGCAACATCGTCACGCTGCCACACTTCACGGGAAGGCGAAAACACGTGTGTGAAAACTGTTAAGCCGTTGTTACAATTTATTGTGTACTCGATATTGTATATTACGTTGTTGTTAATTAATATTTAAGGTAATGGAAAACGTAGAATAAATATTTGAAAGTAAACAGGAAATTATTTATCCCAAACATTAACATTATAACTATCGGTGAATGATAAACAATCTATTGTCTATGACAAACTCATCTATCATAATCTATGAACCATTTTTTACTTGACTGGTTTTGACAGCTAAGTAACAATATTTATTTATCTTAACGTTTCCCTAAACACAAGTTTCTTTGCGGCCGAAAATGGGGACCTAAATTAGGATATTAATAAAATTAAGCAATTCTATAATTTAAATATAATCGTTCAATAAAATAGTTGCTACAGATTTTTAATATATTGTTACCTAATCTTTAGACACACATTAGAAAAGGCAAAAGTTATGCTAACCTATCTTTCTAGCTTGCCTGGCATGTAATCAAAATGTTTTATTGATAAGGGCAGTATATGAAGACATTTATGTATATTAGTCCAGTTTTCACAATCATATCATATTGCGGCTCATTTAACAATTAATTTC